>ML810153.1:9010-108622 GCA_009831015.1 Picea engelmannii
AATGGCAAGGTCTGAAAAGCAGTCGGACGGGATTCAAAATAGGGTTACGGGGATACTTAGGAGAGGCGAATGTTCGATGGTCAAATTTTATGTATTGGAATTTTTTACTGCAAAATGTGTAAAACGGAAGAAAGCATGATGGGGCAGTTCAGCGGTCGGTTTGTATATTTGTAGAATTCCTGGAAAGTGGCTAAGTATGGAATAGGGAAACGGTCGGTCAGACTCGTTTTCAAAATTGAGGATTGAATATTTTGTGAACAAACGAACCCGACGACGCGCAAATGAAATTCCATGATGTTTGAAATTAACACTCAGAAGGGATAATATAACCATCCAGAAATTTTGGTTTTATGCGTATTAATGGGAGATCTCCTCAAATCCTGGTTTAGCATTAACATTTTCTAATCGCATACTTAGAAATAAGATATTATATATAATTGTTAATTGCTAATTGAAAAAGGGCGCGGGCACAGGAAATAGCGATTAGGAATTGAATATTTCTTGAACCCGCTAACCCGACGATCTGCAAAAGAAATTCAAATAAATGGTGAAGTATGGAAAGCGACTGGACGGGCTTCAAAATGGGGTGACAATAGTTCCACAGGAGACATGAGGACCCGACGTTCAAATTGTATGTCTCGAAAGTTTTCAATGCAAAATGTGTACCACGGAAGAGGGCATGACAGGTAGATTGTAATACTGAAGACGGTATGATGTGAGTCTGGTTGTAAATTTGTTTATCATGGAAGTCAGGGTACTATTTGCAGGTCATGGAACAATAGAAGTGCAATCTAGAGCCCGCCAACCAGGAATTCGCGGTCGGAGAAGTGGTTGCGTATGGAATGGGGAAGCGATCGGTCGATGTTGCAATATAAAAGCACGAGTGCAAACGTGAACCCACAAGTCTGCCTACCCGCACAACTAGACATTTTCGAAAGAATGAATAAGTGACGAGAAAGATAAAGTTCAGGGAAAAGAGAAATGGATATTTGGTTAAGTATAGAAGATGGAAAAGAAGGGCTAATATATTCACATCTGTAATAGATAACCCATTTCTTGGAAATATATTTTCTGTGTGTTTCTGGAGAAGTTATATACTTATTGCATATACTTGGAAAGAAGTGCGAAGGTGGCGGGCACAGAAAACAATGACTGGGAATTGGAAATTGTCTACGATCCGTGAAAGAGATTGCAAGAAATGGTCGTGGAAAGCAGTCGGACGAGTTTCAAAATAGGTTAACAAGGGTTCCCGAGGAAACATGAGGCCCCGATGGTCAAATTGTATTGATCGAAACTTTTGAGTGCATATTGTGTAACACGGAAGAGGGGCTGATGTAGGAATCTGGAAGACGGGCTCCAAGATAGGTTGGCAAGGGTTCCCGATGAGACATGAGGGTCCGATGGTCAAATTGTATTGATCAGAACTTTTGAGTGCATATTGTGTGACACGGAAGAGGGGTTGATGTAGGAGTCGTGAACTCGCAAGTTTTCCAACCTGCATAGCTAGACATTTTTGGAAAAACAACTAAGTAACGATAAAGATAAAGTACAATGAAAAGATAAACGGGAATTTGGTTAAGTATAGAAGACGAAAAATAAGGGCTAATATATTCACATCTGTAATAGATATTCCATTTCCTGGAAAAATATTTTCGGCATGTTTCTGAAGAAGTTATATACTTATTGCATATACTTGGAAAGAAGTGTGAAGGTGGCGGGCACAGAAAACAGCGACTAGGAATTGGAAATTGTCTGAACCCGCCAACTCGACGATCCACGAAAGAGATTGCAAGAAATGGTCATGGAAAGCAGTCGGACGGGCATCAAAATAGGATGACAAGGGTCCTGGAGGAGACATGAGGGCCCGACAGTCAAATTGTATTGATCAGAACTTTTGAGTGCATACTATGTAACACGGAAGAGGGATGATGTAGGAGTCTAAAAGTCAATTTGTATATCTTGGAAGCCGGGGGGACTGTTTGCGGGTCAAGGAACACTCGAAGTGCAGTCCGCATGTCCGGGAATCCGCAAGCGAAAAAATTTGGGTAAGTATGGAATTGGAGGCGCAAAAGAGATTCCAAGAAATGGAGAAATATGGAAAGGGGACATAGGGGCTTCAAAACGGGGTGACAATATCTCCCCAAGAGACGTGAGGACCCGAAGGTCAAATTGCAGGTCTCAGAACTTTCGTGTGCAAACTGTGTATCACGGAAGAGAGTATGTTGTGGGAGTGCGGCAACAAATTTGTATATCGCGGAGGTCCAAGTGTTGTTTGCAGGCCACGGAATAATGGAAATGCAATATAGAGCACGCCTACCCGGGAATTCACGATCTGAAAAGTGCCTAGGCATCGAATGGATAGTGGTTGGTCGGAGTCGCATTTTCGGAAAAACAACTAAGTAACAAGAAAGAGAGAGTAGAGGGGAAAAAGAAATAGCAATTTGGTCAAGTATAGAAGAGGGAAAAGAAGGTCCAATATATTCAAATCTATAATAGATATTTCATTTCCTGGCAATATCTTTTTTGTATGTTGTTGGAGAAGTTGTATACATATTGCATATACTTGGAAAGAAATCGGAAGGTAGTGGGCACAGGAAACAGCAACTAGAAATTTGAAATTTCTTGAACCCGTGAACTCGACGATCCGCCAAAGAGATGTCAAGGAATGGTCAAGTGTGGAAAGCGGTCAGACGGGCTTCAAAATAGGGTGACGGGTTCCCGAGGAGCCGTAAGGCCCCGACTGTCAAATTGTATATATCAGAACATTTCGGTGAAAAATGTGTAACACGGAAGAGGGGATGATGTGGGAGTCCATAAGTAAATTTGCATATCGCAGAAGCTGGAGTGTTGTTTGCAGGTCACAGAACAATAGAAAGTGAAATTTAGACAAAGGGGAAGCACTCGGTCGAAACGCGTGAATCCGCCAACCCACGCAGCAAGACATTTTAGGAAAAACGACTAAGTAACCAGAAAGAGAAAGGGCAATTTTCGGAAGCGCGAATTGGTTTCAAACAAGCCCCTTTTTTGCAAAACCATCATTTTATAGTAATTGTCAGCAAATGCTTTGTTGAAGATTTGATTTTATTGCAACTTGTGGGAGTAAGTGTGTTCTCGATACATTCTTCCATGACTGTAACATATTAACTTAAGTATTAAACTTCTTTCATTATGGGTTGTTAGCATTAAAGCTTAATAATTGCATGTCTAAAAACAAGAATGATGATCTTGCTGCAACATTGTGATTTGGTATTGCTATGTTCTATCTGTATTATGAATAGAATTGAACGTTGGTTTGAAACTATCTAAAATTCTTTTTTTTTTTGCATAAAAGCCTGATGGATCAACACAGTGCATTGTCATATAATTGTTAGATGCTCCATTTTAGAACAAATTACCTAAGAAAATACAATATCGAAGAACTACGAGACTACCGAACCATGCCAATGAGAAGAGGTGTTAAATCTAGAAAAGAAGCAGCCACCAAGACTCCAAGGCAAATTTTTTAATAGTAAATCCATTAAAAAAAAAGAACAATGAACATTGTATATCTATCCTTAAAAATTGGACCGAGTTCTTTGGGCCAAAATATTGAACATATCTGCCATAAACACAGGCATAGGATCTGCAACATGCAGGAGCTGTCGAGATGCTCTTCAAGATCCATACAAAACTTATTACCATGCCTTTCTTTCTAGAAAATCCTTGCAGTCTTCTCCTCGATGGATCATCCTGTGGTAAAATTGATTGTTCTCATAAGCTTCCCGTGAGGAAGAAAACGAAAAATTTTGCAGGGAAAATGGAATAACCCTTGACTGAATTTTAGGACACACCAAGAAACCGCCTCTCCACAATCAAAAACTTCAGGGACACAGGTTGCACGTGCAATTCCAGAGGCCCAAATTAGTCCATTCTGGGTGGAATGAGATGACTAGTAGGAATATGCCTTGCACCAATGGGAGTTCTGGTCCTCATTCCCTAAGATGTTGATTGTATATCCAGAGAACATGACAGTGTTCCTGCAATTGAATAGTTTTTTGTCTTGAAATATATCTCTGGGAGCATCAACAAATCATTTCCTTACAGTGAAAGACTTCCACCCAGAACAGACTAATTTGGACCTCTGGAATTCCTACTTTCGAGCTACAAAGCGGCTATTGCGTTCAGCATCGGTTTCTTTTCTGAAACTCCTTCAGGACCGCCATCGTTGAGCCGGGAAGTACCACCCGTTATGGTTGATTTCAATTTGGGTGCAGGAGTGGGAACAATGTCTGCATTGCCATCATCCATTGTTGTATCATCGTCCATCAGATCATCTTCTTCCGGCTCAGAATTCATCGCATCAACCTCTACATCAGCCATCAATGCAACTAGGCAGGTTGTCTGAGCAAGTAGGGTTGCCTTGGAATTCTTTGGCTTGAAATATATCTCTCGGTGTACCAAGGGACCATCTCCTTTTTTTCTCCTAGGCGGAGGGAGATGGGTAGTAAGAATATGCCCTGGAATACTGGAACCTCTGGCCATCATGCCCAAAGGTGTTTACTATATCTGGACAGAACTACTGCCATAAGTTAACGAGAATTTCTGTTTGCTCCAAACGATGTTTGAAATGAAAATTGGGGAGGGATAATATAACCCTCCGCAAATCTTGGTTTAATGTGTATCAATGGAAGATCTCCTCGATCCTTTTGTTGATCAATGACAATCTCCATGGTGCGTGCATAATGAGTTGTTACCATTAAATCTTACTAATTGCATATTTAGAAAAAAGTGTGAAGGTGGCGGTAACAACGAAGAGCAATTAAGAATTAGATATTTCTTAAAGGCACCAACCGACCGACGCACGAAAGAGATTGCATCATGTTTGAAATGAATACTTGGAAAGGATAACACTCTTCTCTGCAAATCTTGGTTTAATTCGTATTAATGACAAATCTTCTCCGGCCTTCCAGACATTAATGACAATATTAACAGTTCCTGCACGATGAACTACTAGCATTAAAACTTAATAATTGCATATCTAGAAATAAGCACGAAGGTAGCGGGGATGGCGAAGAGCGACCAAGCATTGTACATTTTGTCCACCCGCCAACCCGTGAAACAGATCCTAAGAAATTACCAAGTATGGAAAGCGGTCGGGTGGGTTACAAAAAAAAAGGTCACAAGATATACCCAGAAGACGTTAGGGGCAAATCATGAAATTGTATGTCACAGTGACAAATTTCGGCCAGCAATTTGTATATCGCGGAATTTCGGGTGTTGTTTGTATGTAGGGGAACAGTGGAAGTGCAATGTTGAGCAAGCAATTTGTATATTTCATAACTTCGAGTGTTGTATATAAAAGCATGAGACATTCGGAAAAAGGACCAAGTAAGCAGAAAGAAAAAGCAAACGAGATGAAGGGGAATTTGTTTGCTAATTTGTAAATCATGGAAGTCTGGGTGTTTTTTGCAGGCGACGGATCATTGGAAACACAATGTTGAACCCGCCTATCTGGGAACCCATGATTCAAAAAGTTTGTTCAATATGAAACGGGGAAGCGGTCAGTCGGGCTGGTGATATAAAAGTAACAATGTAAATATGAAGACGTGAATCCACCAACTCCCGCACCCAGACATTTTTCGAAAAACGAATAAGTAACCAAAAAGGGAAAGTAGAGGGAAAAAAGAAAGCGGATGGCAATTTTCAGAAGCAGGAATTGTTGTAAGAAAGTCTCATTGATGGTCTTAACAGTAACTATGAAGTGCATTAAACATGTTAACAGGTTCTTCAATCAAGGAATAGATACAACGAGGGATGTTTATAGTTTCTAGGATCTATTTGTATAAGAGAAGAGTCAAAAATTTACAAGAAAATCAATTTTGTGATGTTTAAGTAAAGTTTTTGTACTGTTAGCTTCACCGCAAGTATAACAATGACGAATTTGAATTTTAATGTCCTCTCGTTCATATGATTGTTCCATTAGACTCCACATAGTATATATTCTTTTATTTCAAATTATTCGAGGGAATTAATTTTTCTAAGTTTATCAATCAAGGAAAAGTGCTAAAAACGAGATAAAGGGGAATTTGTTTGCTAATTTGTAGATCGCGGAAGTCTGAGTGTTGTTTGCAAAACACAGAACAATGGAAACGCAATGTTGAACCCGCCTATTCGGTAACCTACCTATTAGGGAACCAGCGATCCAAAAAAATTGTACAATATGAAACGAGGAAGCGGTTGATCGGGCTGGTGATATAAAAGTAAGTGGAAATCTGAAGACGTGAATCTGCCAACTCCCGCACCTAGACATTTTTTGGAAAAACAAGTAACCAGAAATGGAAAGAAGATGGAAAAAAAAGGGGGATGGAAATTTTCGGAAGCGGGAATTGGTGTAAGAAAGCCCCGTTGATGGTCTTAACATTAACTATGAAATGCATTAAACATATGAACAGGTTCTCCAATCAAGGAATAGATACAGCGAGTCATATTTATAGTTTTCAGGATCTGTTTGTATAAGAGAAGCGTCGAAAAGCTACAACGAAATCAATTTTGGAATGTGTAAGTAAAGTTATTGTACTATCAGCTTCATCGCAAGTATTAACAATGACGAATTTAAATTTTTCGAAAAAACGAGTAAGTAACCAGAAATGGAAAGCAGATGGGAAAAAAAAAAGGAGATGGCAATTTTCGGAAGCGGGAATTGGTGTAAGAAATCCCCATTGATGGTCTTAACAGTAACTATGAAGTGAATTAAACATGTGAACAAGTTATTCAATCAAGGAATAGATACAGCGAGCCATACTTATAGTTTTGAGGATCTGTTTGTATAAGAGAAGCATCGAAAAGCTACAAGGAAATCAATTTTGGGGTGTAAGTAAAGTTATTGTACTGTCAGCTTCACTACAAGTATTAACAACGAAGAATTTGAATTTTAATGTCCTCTCGTTGATATTATAGTTCCAATGGACTTCGCATAGTATATATTCTTTTATTTCAAATTATTCCAGGATATTAATTTTGTTAGGTTCATCGATCAAGGAAAACTACTAAAAACGAGATAAAGGGGAATTTGTTTGCTAATTTGTAGATCGTGGAAGTCTGAGTGTTGTTTGCAGGCGGCGCAACAATGGAAACGCAATGTTGAACCCACCTATCCGGGAACCCGCGATCCAAAAAGTTTGTTCAATATGAAACTGGGAAGTGGTCAATCAGGTTGGTGATATAAAAGTAAGTAGAAATCTGAAGATGTGAATCCGCCAACTTCCGCACCTAGACATTTTTCGAAAAACGAGTAAGTAACCAAAAACGGAAAGCACGTGGAAAAAAGAAAGGGGATAACAATTTTCAGAAGCGGGAATCGGTTTAAGAAAGCCCCATTGATGGTTTTAATAGAAACTATGAAGTGCATTAAACATGTGAACAGGTTCTTCAATCAAGGAATAGATACAGCGAGCCATGCTTATAGTTTCTAGGATCTGCTTGTATAAGAGAAGCCTCGAAAAGCTACAAGAAAATCAATTTTGGGATGTCTAAGTAAAGTTATTGTACTGTCAGCTTCACTGCAAGTATAACAACGACGAATTTGAATTTTAATGGCCTCTTGTTGATATGATAGCTCCATTGGACTTCGCACAGTATATATTATTTTATTTCAAATTATTCCAGGAGATTAATTTTACCAAATTCATCGATCAAGGAAAAGTGCTAAAACGAGCCACATACTACATTTGTGTCACAGAGCTTATATTAAAGGGCAAAGCATGTCCTCTGTAGTATTTAAGATCATAGAAAATCTGCGAATATCCTGAATGTATTATTAATTTTCCATAACGAAGCATACAGCCAAGAACCAAGTAAACACCAAACAGGGCGCAAGCAAGATCCCACAAGGTTCCATAGAGCAGCACGCATCGACCTTTGCATCAAACAATTTGATATATAAAGAAAACACGTCATGGAATTTGTTTTCTCTTACATCAGGTATATGTTCCCACGAGAAAATAACCAGGGCCATGGGATATGAACAAAAGTATGCCAAACAGAAGACAGCACAAAACCAGCGGAGCTTCGCCACTACACGCTAGCTATAACCAGATCTCAAAATGGGGAATAAGAAAGTTGTCGATTACTATTTTACCATTAACAAATATCACTATGGACATTTTCTTCTGATAGCGCCATGGTCTATCACTACTATTTTTAACAATGCCAAATTTCCAATATTATTGGAAATTTCTGATGATTTTGCCCAGATGAGCAAGTTATTTCGACGGTTCAAAGGACGAACCCGAGCTATTTACAGTTGGATACTTTTTATGGGGCTTTTTTTCATACTTCCCATTTCTGGACCGAACAATCTTATGTGCGTGCAATCTCTATAGCGAGATCTGAAAATCTCAAGTTGATGTTTCAATCCATGCTGAGTCCTTTTTTTTCAATTAGGGCATCAAAAAAATGCAGATACCATACCGTAAATGTATAGTTGGAGACAAATTTTTATTTTATTCGGGCACCCAAAAACAATTTGAAGAAATCATGTCATGGATATATAGTTGAAAAACAATTGTCCAACTTGGGCACCCAAAAAACGTGTAGGCTCCTCCATCAAAGCCACAGCCAGCGACCATGTTTTTTTTTATTTGCACACCGAAACAAATATGTAAAATTCTCACTGGGATATGCAAGAAAACATCAAAATAACAACATCGATTGCATTTGTAATTAGATTCTCAAGTACTCAAGTCCAGCGAACATTCATCTAGGTGTTGAAGAAATATTACAAAGACACATTGCAAAATTCTCACTGAGAGATGGAAGAAAACATCATAATAACAACATCGATTGCATTTGTAATTAGATTCTCAAGTACTCGAGTCTGATAAACATTCATCTGGGTGTTGAATAAATATTACAGAGACACATGAGATATTGTATTTTCCTTCCAAAACTTGATATGATTTTTGTTTTTTTTTCAGCCAATATGCAATATTGCATTGTCCTCATTTAAGGTAAATTTGCAATGTATCTGAAAGTCGCGCAGCATGTAGACAATGCTTTCCTTTTTCTGTAGGTATGCTTCATATGACAATGATGTTAACCCAGGAAGCACGTCTTGTAACAAAGGTTGTCTAATTGTACAATGCACAGTTGTGTTGCCCACGGCTCGGATGGCATCATTGAGGCAATGTCCATATATGTATGGACATTTTTTATTCAATCACAGACAATCAATCGTATCATCACTTATCAAACTGAAGCAGAAGCAGGAGAGTTACATTTCGCACATACAGGCTCAAAGGGGGTCAAGTATGCATTAGCTGCAACCAAAACACCTTCAACCTGGAAACTTGAGCATAGGAATTAATACATTGAATAATATAATATACAACTGCACCCCCAAAAAATAAAAAAATAAAAATAAAAACCGCAGAAATTTGGTGAAGGCTATTTGTATGAGCAAAGTGAGGATGAATCTGTAGATGTATACGCACAATAGTTGTAGAGTTAATTAGTTTCTTCAGGTCTTGTACTATGTCTTCTCGCAACTCTGTTACAAATGTTGCTTGGGTTGTGCGAAAGATCATTTCTCTAACATCTCTTTTCTTTGTTATATTTTTGAAGAGCATAAGTGGAAATTGCCCTTTATGCAATTGTTGTTCTTGACGAAAACAAATTTGAATAGATATCGAACAATTGTAACTGCAACATAGAATAGTGCAATATTTGTGTAACTTAACCGAGATACATGGGCATGCGAAAGTAAAGGACAAAACTAGATATGGAGAACGGTACCATTGCCTTGTCGTTGTCTGACTCTCCATCTTTTATATGGATAATGTGTTGCGAGCCAAGTTTTATCGCCGGTGTGATAGTTGTGCCAATGGTTCTGATTGGATAAATGTCATTGCTTTGTGCAAGTTCGCTGATAGTTGTGTCCGGGACGAAACGATATTCTGAACAAATAGCGGGAATTTTTTCCACAATACTTATTTTGTTGAGCGAAATAATCTGATCACAATCACCACGGTCATATATTGTTTTGAGCAATATATTAAAATTTGTAATGGATATCTCATTACCTTGCAATATCTTTTTTGCATGTTTCCGGACAAGTTGTGTAGGAATAGTCAGTGTGACTGTCATCATGGCCTCTTTGTGTGTCATGTCAGTATGCATAATGGATCTATTTTTGTTTGCCTTGTCCAAGTAGGTGCTATAGACGACCATTATGTCCTCGATGAATACTTTTCCAGTTCGGCGGTTGTTCAAGCCCTCTATTGATAGTATTTTGGGTGTTACAAGTTTAGACCCGGTGACAATTTTTTAACAGGAAAAGTAAAGTGAATGGTAGTGTGCATTATATTTTTGTTTTCTTTTTTTCCTGGCATAAATTTACAAGTAGATGCACAGCTTGGATGAACTATGGAGCTAGAGTTTTGCAACCACACCTCTTAGTCTGCAGAACCTGCACTATGTTCGGCGTCTCGCTTGTACTTGTTGATACTTCTTGTGAACTGCAAAGTATGTATTGTAGATGACATCAGCATATTCACCATGCCATAGATGAATAAATAGTTGAGGATATTTGTTTGGTAAACATACTAGGAACAGAATGTATGCATCTTTACCTTTGGCCTTGTTAGTTTGTTGATGTCTGGGATGATTGACTGCTCATGGCCATGTCACTAGTACAACTTTTTTTTATGCAAGCATGTGTAGATGAACATCAGAAGGACTAAACAAGCATATGCATTGTATATTGTCCATAATATTTCTTAATGTCACGTGCAGGGTGGAAGGAGATGGAATACGAAATAGGGTGTCAAGGGATACTCAAGAAACATGAGGACCCGAGGGTCAAATTGTATGCCTCGGATTTTTTGACTGAAAAAAATTGTAATAGTAAATAAGGCGTGATGGCGGGGCACAACAGTCAATCTATATATCGCAGAACCTCAGAATCCAGAGGCGCAATCTTGAACCCGCCAGCCCAGCACCCGCAATCGAAAAAGTGGGTAAGTATGAAATAAGGTAGAAGCGTGACCATAAATGTGAACCCGTGAGTCCGCCAACCCGCGCACCAAGGCATTTTCAGAAAAAACAACTAAGCAAAGAAATTAGAAAGCAAAAGGGATAATAGAAAATGGAAAAAGTAGAAATGGGGAGGGCACTAAGGCCCATTGTTGTCAAATCATCGTTTTCTAGTCTAATATTATATGCCCCCACCCGCTTTGTATATTTAATTTACTAGCATAGTTGGTATACCTTGTCGAAGAATGTACCACAGAACCCTTTGTTGTTGCATAGAATAATTCATCTCCCTGTCCAACCAATCTATTTCTTCCAAGGTAGCAACGTCGAATATACAATGGACATGAAGGCAAGTTAGTATGAAGAAAGACATGTAAAAAAAAGAAATACAATTCTATTTATTTCATTGTAACAGCAAACAGAATACGATTCACGTGAGAATAAGCAAAAAGATACGTAGTATATACATACAACAAAAAAGGTGCAAAGCAGTAGAACAAGCACGACAAATACACAGACAATAAATGAAATACTCAACACTAGAATATGAAATAAGAGTACAGGTATGCACCTCTGTAACTCCTTGTCTACATTTGTGCCAAAGAGTCCATCGTCCTCTCCAGGCATTTTGTTTGTTTAAATGTAGCAATGCAGGAACAATACAATGGACATGAAGGAAGTTACTATGAAGGAAGACATGTAATGAAGATAAGTTATTATGTAGGAAGGTACACAATATCTACATACAATAAACTAGGTGAACACATATAAAGACAATAAATGAAATACAAAACAACGGAATATGAATTAACAGTACAAGCATGTACCTTTGTATCTCCTCTTCCACCATTGCAGTCAAGACTCCGTCGTTTTCTCCAGCTATTCTGTTTGTTTGAATGTGGGAACGCACAAAATACAATGAACATGAATGGAAGTTGGTATGCACCAGAGAACAAGCAATATGTACATACAGTAAATGAGAATCAACGAATAGAATAAAAGATAGGCAGAAACATGAACCTTTTATTTTCTCCATCCATGTCTGTAAATATATAAAGTTTTTCCCTGCCCAAAATATATTACAAGCCACAAAATATTAAGAAATTGCATGGCCATAGCTAAACGATTTTGGTTTTTTGTGGCAAAGTATCTAGATATGCTTCCAGACATGGAAATATAATTTTGTAGTATCTTTGGTGTACATATCATATCTTAAGTACAAGACAAATTGTATCATGGTCACACTAGTCTGTGTAGAGGATAAAAAACATGTATTATGATATGGGCATATTCCACCTATATGGTTAATAAGTGCAGTTTGCACATGTTTTATTTTAACAAAAAAACAACGGATATTGCAATTGCACATGTAGTTGTCCAATTATTTCTTATGCCACTATTTTCTATCATGTCAACACTAAAGTATCAGCAAAATTTTAAAGCAGAATAGATTTCGATTTCGCCAGACACAGTGAATAACACAACCGCAGGTCCACTCGCGAGTGCAGGGTCTGAACACCGGAAAGTGCCTAAAAAACAATAATAAAAAAAAAGAAACAATTCCAACTATCGGCGCATGACCCCAACCCTGCAAAGTCGAAGTAAACAAAAGAAAATAGCAAGCACCAAACCAGCGAGAAAGCACGAACAGGCCCAACTACAACCCCAGGGCCCCAAACTCGTAAACTTGAGCCCCAAACCAGTAAACAACATATGTATCTCCAACGATTACCAAACTGCAGCTGAAGCACGGAAGGAACCGGAAACATATGACGAGCATGCCAGTAGAAATAAGCAAACATTCTTGCTTGCAAACTATAAACATTGAACAGCAAAGAAGGGATAGAAAATGAAATTATGGCATGGAAACTTACTCTGAAACGATCAAAGGCAGAAGCGCAGGTCGAATTGTGAACCAAACAACAACAAGCAGCAATCGACGAACCAACGAAGAAGAAGCAACCACCGAACCAGTGAACAATGTATGTAGCTTCAACGATGACGAAATTGCATTCTAAGCCTAGAAGAAGTATGAAACATACAATGCGTATTTAACTGGCGGTAGACAACGATATTGTCCAGGGCCAACTACAACCCCAGGGCCCCAAACTCGTAAACTTGAGCCCCGAACCAGTAAACAACATATGTATCTCCAACGATTACCAAACTGCAGCTGAAGCACGGAAGGAACCGGAAACATATGACGAGCATGCCAGTAGAAATAAGCAAACATTCTTGCTTGCAAACTGTAAACATTGAACGGCAAAGAAGGGATAGAAAATGAAATTATGGCATGGAAACTTACTCTGAAACGATGAAAGGCAGAAGCGCAGGTCGAATTGTGAACCAAACAACAACAAGCAGCAATCGACGAACCAACGAAGAAGAAGCAACCACCGAACCAGTGAACAATGTATGTAGCTTCAACGATGACGAAATTGCATTCTAAGCCTAGAAGAAGTATGAAACATACAATGCGTATTTAACTGGCGGTAGACAACGATATTGTCCAAATTCACTGCAACACTGTATGGAACATTTCGAGGAAAAATGTACTCCGAGAAGCCTATTTAAATAAACATTTAAGGTTGTTAGGTTGTCTAAGGGCCTCGCGGTATGCAAACATTTAATATGTCAGGCTTGTTTGAGGACCTCGCGCCATGTAAACATTTAAGTTGTCAGGCCTATTCAAGCACCTTAAAAAAAGTGTCAATGATATAAACCTTCGGCATGCAAACATTTCAATACAAATATAGAGGAGTAATAATAACAGCACAAATAAAACAAATAAATAATGTTTTTAGTTCTGTAGTTCGAACAATAAAAATTATGCAAAAAATTATAATCAAACAAAAAACTAATATAAAGTCAACGAATTATCGATCACTATAACTTTGGATATCTAAACATTTCAATATGAATAGTACAAATAAAAAAAGTATCGTACATGATAAAACTTTGGATATGGCAACATATAATTCATTGGGAATAGTGAAGCTGGCAATAAGACCTCAAATCTATCATCCAATTAGATCATGACATATATGGGTTTTTTTATTATATAAAAAATAATGCTTTTAGTTATGTAGGTCGAACATTAGAAAGTATGCAAAAATTTGTAGTCAAACGACAAACTAATATAAAGTCAATGAATTATCGATTGCTATAGTCCCTCTACGCCTTCGGCAGGGACTAATAATGGTTGGAAATGAAATATGCAAAAGCATTATCTCTCAACATATTAACCCTCGACATATGGATGGACGGAAAGGAGGTCTACTACACATGTAAACATGGAGGTAGATGAGTGTCAATGATGTGGATTAACATCACATCCTGAATTGGTTGAGTTCCCCAACAAGGTAGACCCAATTATGAATAAAGAATACTCATCACACTTGTTAAGTTCCAACAAAGTAAAATTAGAGCTACCTTTGAGATAGTGATATAGATTAACTTCATACCTTTAATTGGTTAAATTCTAACAAGCTAGTTTTTAGAGATTGTGAGTAATATTGTTTAACTTTACAATTTTGATTCATTAAAATTTAATGAAGGAATAGTTGGACTTAGATAGTAACCCATAAATTGTGGACTTATGGTTCATTTGAGTCACTCACATGAATATTAAAATTTATAATTTGATTTAATTGTAAAACATGTTTGCTATTTTATTATGCATTAAATTTTGTTATAATAAAACTTGCAAACTATAATCTAATTACAGAAAACAAACTTGAAGGAAACAATCATAAACAAAACAATGATGCAAATATTAACCTTGAACTCAATCTAGGAAAAACCAACAAACGATGACTCTTTTTTGGCTTTAAATTAATCTCAAGCATATACTCATATTACAATAGCGTTGATGGGAAAATACCAAATCTACCAATGACTCTGATGGTATTCTCAACAAAATGGCCATCCTCGAAAATAACAACAAAACTTATTGTTTTCTGCCTTGACAATCTATTTCCCCTTGAGAATCTATTTCTCCTTTTGATCGTGTCTTATTCACCTTATTGACATGAAATCAATCCGCACAAAATTATATCTTCTCTCATGAATTGCTTTGCAAACCTCTAGTTCACATTTAGGTTGCATCTTTCCTAGCTTCAACTTCCATCCCCTCTCAACACTCCAACTCTCTCCCGTATTATGCATTTTTTTAAATGGTTGGGTTTCCATCCTTATTTTCCCGAAACACACTTCAGATCATGTTTTGGTGTTTTAGGAGACCAAATGATCATTTTTCTTGCTAAAATTTGGCAACACATGGAGATGGTTTCCAACGTGCTACTGTGAAAATTTCATTGCAAATGGACATTGTATGATCAAGTTATGGACATCTACAACTATTTCACACTTTTGAGGAGTAAACAAACAAACCTAAAGCTAATTTTTGGTGCGCATGTGTACATATGTGTCATCTCACCATAAGTCCAAATTCCCTCTTCATATGCTCTTGTTATGTAAAAAATACAAAACTAGTTTTAGCTCTTACTATGTAGTGTGGTTACTTCATCCTTTTGTAACGACCATGAACATCATGCACTCGTAAATGCAGCAATAGGCATATGTTCCATAGCATGTTTTCATCTTCTACAATATCGTCATATGCTCTTTTTGTGACTTCTATGTATTTAAGCCTAGCCCTAAAAACCAAAGTATTTTTTAAGGATTTAAATATTATACCCATGTATAGTACTCTAGGCGACTCGAATATTCAATAAAAAAAACATATGATTTACTAATATTACCCTTTTTTATTTTGATGTTAAAAATTAAAAATTGTGGCTTTGATATTTCGATACCATTGGGGACCAAAACCTTAAAATTGACCTCAAAATCGAAAAGCAATTGACCTCCAAATTGAAAAACGATGCTCCTAGTAGCACAATTTTTTTATCGAGTCTAAAATTACAACTTGTTTGAGATCCTGACCTTGACAACTTGTATCATTACGAATAGAAACCTTATAATTGATTCCTGAATCGAAAAGTAGTGCTACACCTATATTTTTCAGAGTTAAAACTACAACTTCTTTAAAATAGTCACCATTGTAAAGAGAATCATTAAAATCAAGCAATAATTCAAAAAGTAATGCTAGTAATGACCACTAACACTCTTACAAATAAAATCATATTTAAAATAAAATATTAATTTAATTTAAATTTTTTTTTAAATAAAAAATTAACTTAAGATATATATATATATATATTAAAAAATGTATATATAATAAAAAATAATAATTTAATTTAAATTTAAAAAAAAAAATGTGTTTGGTATTGAGCTCTGCAACTGTCAAGACCTAATAATTTGCAATGGAGTGGTGAAATCATGAAGGTGGGTTACACTTTTGTTTGTTTTATGACAAAAAACACTGTATTTTCACAAGTTCTTCAACTTCCGGCATACAAAAGTATTTTTTTTATTTAGAATTTCACTTTACAGTAAAAACAAAACTTGTGAATAATTTTGTTATGTTTCTAATGACTATTTTTCAAGTTTTTTTTATCAAGATTTGATATGTCAATTTGACAATTGTTTAACAGTATGTTCCTTAAACATGAAAGGAATGATAATAAGTTATTGTTTTCCACAACAATGTATCTATTATTAAACTTATGTTTTTAAGAAATGAAATATACTGCAACAATCTACAAAGACTCTATTTTATTATGACTATAATTTTGAATCTAACGGATGAATATTATAATTTCTAGAATTTGTTTAAGTTGACCAAAATGAAAACGTTGCAGATTTTAAACAAGTGTTTTTCTACACCTTGTATCTATCTTAATTTTTACTTAAAAGTAAAATCTAAAAATACCCTTTTGAAGAGAACAGTTTTACAATTATGAATATAAATTTTTCATAATTTTCTGTTGTGTATTTTTAGAGATATGGATTTTTCATTTCACCGAATCATAATCTCACCTAAAAATATTATTTAGTGATTTTTTTATAAAATTAAATAAAATTAGATAAAAACAATGAAAATGAAAACAAATTATACCCAATGAAAGTAGATTCAATTTTTAAAATGTTGGTATCATTTCTCAAACTAAATTCTGAGTATTTGTAGGAGTCCGCTACCTCCAAAGATGAAGTAAGATGGAAAGAATTTGCAGTTTCCTACAAACTGTCCCATTTTCAAGTTTTCGGCCGAAATATTCTTTCGGCCGAAACCTAGTTTTTAACGGAATCCGTTAAAAATAAACGTTTCGGCCGAAAAGTCTTTCGGCCAAAATATGCTTACCACGGAAAAATAATTCATCCAAAAAACGTTGTACACGAATTTCGAGGGCACCGTTAAATTTGACGTGAAAAATATTTCGGCCGAAAACAACATTTGTTCGGCCGAAAAATTGCCGCTAGAATTTTTGGAGACCCGATTGTCATGAAAGTGTTACCCAGATTCATGATTTTACCCTGAAGTGACCAAACTCCAACCAGATGACTTGTATTCATGGGCTAGGTAGTAGTGTTAACCTTTAACCCTAACTCTAAACTTTTCGTCATTGAAGAGAATTTTGATGCTAGGAAAGCCATTAGGGATGCTTCTAATGAGTCCTTAAAACTCAATAAGATCAATACGTACAAAGCCCTAATTAAAAGGGAAAAAATGTATTATATCAATAAAAAACAAGAACAACTTTCACAACTATATAAGTTGAATCCTAAGAAGTTATGGAGCCAAATTCTAAAACGCAATACTAAAGAAAATAATAGGATTCCCTTAAGGGACTGGAATTCCTACTTTAAAAGTCTTTACGAATTTCCTAATGCCATGGACACCATTCCTATTGTCTCTACAAAGGAAGAAGTTTTTTCTTTAGATGACATAGAGTTCGAGGTCAAGCAGCTTGCAAATGGGAAAGCTAAGGACATTGAAGGCTACCAAGCTAAAAATTTTAAAATCAGAGGGTCAATCTTTATCCCTCACATACACAAGCTCTTCAATTTAACAGTCAAGCAAGGCTTCCCTAAACCTTGGACGCAAAGCCTCATTGTTCCTATTTTTAAAAATGGGGATAGAAACATTCCCTCTAATTATAGGACCATTATGATTGGTCCAATTTTTATGGAATTATTTTGGAAAAGAAGATTAGCCTTTGGCTAGAAAGTCACGGTAAAAGAGCTAAAGGCCAGGTCGGGTTTAGGAGATATCATTCAACTGTGGACCATCTTATTACCTTTAGGATCATTGCAGAGGAGTTCTGCAATACTAAAACCATTTTTTTTTGTTGTTTTGTTGACTTTAGAAAAGCTTTTGACATGGTTCCTAGGAAAAACCTTTGGAATAGGTTGGAAGAGATAAAAGTGTCTCTCAAGTTGAGGGTTGTTGCAATAAAGATGTATGAGAACATTATTGTTAAGTTTAAAAACATTGAGGGCTAGCAAAAGAGATTAACTGCAATATCGAAGTCAAACAAGGTTGTTCCTTGTCCCCTACCTTTTTTGGCATATACATTGACAAATTAGAAGATTGCTTGGAAAAAGCAGGTTGTGTCTACCCTACTCTCACTGGTATAGTTATCAATCTTATTCTTAATCTTATTCTTTATGCCGATGATATCATTCTTATGGTAAGGAGTCCTCGTGATCTTGAAAACCAACTAAGAATCCTCAAGGAGTTTTGCTCCAATATGGGTATGATTGTTAATACTGATAAGACTAAGGTCGTGATTATTAAATCCAATAAGATCCCTTATGATACCTTCGTATATGACAACAACTTGGAGGAAGTGACTTCATACAAATATCTTGGAATTGATATTCACCACAAGCTCAATTGGAATTATAGCATTGAGAAAGGGGTTATTGGGGGATGGAAAGCTTATTATGGGCTTGAAAACAATTGTAAATCAGTTGATCTTTGGAGTTGAGATAAGAAGAAACTCCTCTTTGAGACTCTTGTTACACCTATTATTTTTTATGGATGTGAACTTTGTGGCAGTAGTATCTCTCGTGAATCCTGGAGAAAGATAGAGAAAATACAAAAGAATTTTATAACCTATAATCTCAAAATTAAAGGAAATATGTCTTATCCCATCCTCCTCTTAGAAACAAGTCTCTCCCCCATTGAGAGCATGGCTATGACTAGATACTTAATGTATAAGAACAAGTTAAACAACATGGAAAACAAGAGGCTTACTAAAATTGCTTCAAAATCGAGTCAACCACCATCGACTCAAACGTGGATGGCATAAAGATGTCAGGTCTTGGCTAAACTATTGGGGAATCATGGAAGACATTATTTTGCAAAATAAAGATACTATTAAAAAAAACGTCAAATCAAAATTTAAGGAGAAAATGTGGTGTGATAAAAGAGGAAAAAAGAAACTTAAGGTATTATAAGGATGTAATCAACCCTAATCTAGAATATCAAAATTATCTATCTGTTTTGTCAAGTGTCAAGAAAAAAATAAACATTGCTAAGATAAGAACAAATTCTCACGAGCTCCATAGTGAAACTGGCATTGGTCAATTCCTAAAACGCCATGGGATGAAAGAGTGTCATCTTTGTGACACTAAGAAGGTTGAAGATAAAAAGCACTTTCTCTTAGATTGTCCAGTCTATACCCATATTAGATCTCATTTTCAAAATATTTGTCACACTACCAACCTTTCTAACCTCTTAACTCAACAAAAGTATGGTGATCTTGGAAAGCTTATTTTAATGCTTTTCGAGCACAAAAACAAAATTCTAAAGAATCGCAAGTAATCACTTACCCTCTTAAGGTCCGATAGACCAATTCGATCTTAGTGGACATTAATCGTCATTATCATCATCATCATCATCATCATATTAAAAAAGTCATTAAATATAGATATATGTGTGTGTGTGTGTGTGTGTGTGTGTGTGTGTAACAACAAAGTCATACATTTTAAAAGAATATTAAAAAAATGACAAAGTGGGGACACTTCCGCTCTCCCCCTTGCCATACCCTCTTTTCATTCTTTGCCTCCCTCTTGAGTGGAAAGAAGGCATGATGGAGGGGAGGGGAGAGGAGTGTGTATGTGTATATTAATTTTAAAAATTAACCAAAAAAACAACAAAGTTATACATTTAAAAACATTATTAAAAAAATGTGGGAGTGGGGGCATCTCTGCGCTCCCCTTGCCATACCCTATTTTCATCATTTGCCTCCCTATTGAAGGGGAAAGATGGCATGATGGAAGGGAAGGGAGGAGTGTAGTGGAGAAAGTAGGGGATAGGAGCAATTTGTGTGGTTGATGATCCTTCTAAATATTTTATTTTTATTGTTTTTTCATAAATGGGTTTTGGATTTATGGAAACCTATAGAATAGGAGGCTTTTATTTACTCATGTGCAAAGAGATTATTCTTGTTGAATTAGTTCGTATAGGAAACAATGATTTGATCTTAAATTTAAGCCCCTACTTCTAGGGAAATTCAACTATAACAAGGCTTGACACCGCAAGGTATGGCGGAAGAGGAAATTGTTTATCCTCTCGCTTTGGATCAGGACGCAAAGCTCCAAGTTAGTCCTTGCCCTAAGGCAAGCTGAGCAAATCAAGCTAAAGAAAAAACAACTAGGACCTCCAAATCAAGTCAAAGCAGGACTAGAAGAAAAAACAAGGACTTCATCAAATACAAAAGAAGATTGGGTGACAGTAGTAAAGAAGAAAAAATCTGCTTCAAAAGCACAACCCTTAGTGACAAGACACCGAACATGTAATTTAGTTTAGCCATGTTCTATTTTTGTTTTTTTGTAATGTAAATAATTTGTCAAACTTTACTCTTGTAAGAAATTATGAGTAGTTTTTGTGGGCATAAGTATTTTTTGTATTCAACTAATAAGACACTAGAATTTTGCTTGAAACCTAAGTCTAGAAATTTTGTGATCTTGTTATCAACCTATTATTATATATATATTCTTCATGTTTTACTTCATAGATTTGTTTATTTACCTTTTTATCATAGTTGCACGGAACCGCTCCCGACATCTCAACATTTCTGAAACTAGTTCTCTATGTTTCGAAAGCTTCATAACTGGTACAAAACATCCCCAATTGGTTGGGAACAGATTTGTAAACTTGGGAGCTTCAACTTCAAGGAAATGGAAGCTTGGAAACGCGTTTATAAAATAGAGAACTTTAAATAGAAATTATATTTATTATTTTTTGTATTAATAGTACCAATTTTCGATGTTATTAAATTAACATGTAAATATTTGTATCCCATTGTTTCAAACACATAATTTATTACAAATATTTTTATTATATTTATTCAAAATATCACTATATAACAAAAGATGAAAGTACATGTAAATATTAATTATTATTTAAATTAAAAAAAAAAGTAGTACACTTTATAGTTGTGAATATGAAAAACTTTTAATGCATGTATGTTTGCCTTCAAGCCCAAACTAAACATGAAAGTTGAATAAATCAAAACTTGAAGTTGAAACGTTGTCCGACCTTCAATTTTATTTCAAAATGTATCATTATCTCAATACATTGTAATCTAGAATATTGTCGCTCCCAACTTGACATTTCCTGCAAATTTGGGGGTAATTTCTACTTGTTCCAGACACTATCCACATTTCCAACGTTCTCAGGTTTCGAAAAATCGTGCAACGCTGCTTTTTATCAATCTTTTGATTTTTATTTTGAGATTTTACATTTTTTTAAGGCATTGTTTTACTATTCTATGTTTTTGCCCTTTCGTCGAAATCTAACAACATAAATCTGCACGAAATCACAATTTTTTGTTGTTTAAATTGCATTTATGAATGTAGAATTGGATTCAGCATGTTGAAAAACCCCTAGGGCACTCGGATTACACAAAATTAACCACTCAAATTGGGCAAATATCCTCAGTAAATTTCTCAAAAAAGGCCAAAATGTAGAACGTTTAGACACGGCTTTTTTTATGGATTTTTTGGAGAAATTTTTTTAGGTTGGTTTTTTCTTTTTCTTTTTTTAATACTTTTCATTTTATTTTTTTTAGAATCCACTAATACACGACCTTTAAAAAAATAAAAATTCTAAAGGGTTCTTGTTACACCTAAAAGTGTACACCTATTGGAAATGGGCACATTTAATCATCTTTTAACAATAAATTCATCGACCTTCCAATTCAATGAATGAAACCTCATGTTCATAACTTTTTTGCATTTTTGAAGGCTTAACGTGTTTACTTTTTAACATTTACTTAATATGATTAGAAAATTACTGTATGACCATCTAATTGCCACATTCAAATGATTAGCAAACTTACTTTAAATTATAAATTTACTTTAATATTAACTTTTTCTCTAGATTTACATTTCTACCACGTTTACCATATCTACCATACACCTACACCTACACCTACACCTATGGATGGCAACAATCATAATTGCAACCCTTTCATATTCTCCGTTCCTAGCTAGCTTAGCTTAATGTGAATTCCATTGTTCGTTTCGTCGTAATACAGTCAACCTCCTGGATTCTGGTAAAACAAATGAAACAACCAAGAAAGAGTAATTGCACTGTGTCTCTCCCAGCTATTATAAAATTCATAACAATATCTCGGAGATATTTGTCAGAGTATTTCTCTGAATTTTTCTCGGTTGCTGCCATAAAGCAAGACAGTAGATCTGTGTTTTCCTGTAAATATTTTTGACATAGAAACAAGGAGACAAGTACCAACACTAGCAGAGAGTGGAAATGTGAAAAAAGCAAATCAAACATTTGATTAATTGTGGGTTTTGTCTTACATGGTTATGTTGGAGAGGGATTTCATGTCTCCCGGTTTCAATGGCATTGTAAACAAAAGCATCCATTGTTTTGATGCTTTATGGTGACCTCGGATCCTATATTGAAGTATTCTTTTATCTTCCAAACAAGGTCAAAATGACACCCGAAAAGCATAGTATTCTCAGTTTCAAAAGTTTTTGCAAAAGACGCCTCTGGTCGAGCGTTGGTATTTGATAAGTTGTTCACTTCTATATTCCAAAACCCAATTTGCATATTGCATCCATTGTTGTTCTCATAAACAGAGCTTGCTATTAGAGAGAGAATTGTTCCTGTCAATCACTAGTATTATTCTGCGCTATAAGAGATGAACAAGGGAAAACAATACCTAAAATTCTAGGTGAAAACAATTAAATGCTTAAAAAAAAATGAAATAACAATTATAACTATTGCATGCCTGCATCTCTGCTGTCTGGTTTGTTCGGTAAGCTTTGAGTAAAATTTCAGATAGTTTTGAGTGCATTCTCGCGGAAAACAACACTGCTGAGGATGTGATCCACCATTGTGGCAGCCACGGGTGGATACTTGTCATGACTCCTCCACTTCATCTTGAAAAATAAAATCACCAACACCGAGGCTGCTACGAGAAGCAGAATTATAGTTATAGCTGCAGGATACACCATGTTCCATTCCATCGCTTCTCTGAAGACGAAGACATGACAAAAATAAGATACAAATCCTAATTAGTTTGTAAATTATGCCTTTCGGCATTCATCGACCACAATTATGTTTATGTGGTTGTGCCAGTTAAATAAGTACCATTAAAGTTTTAAAGTGAAAATCGATTCCAAGCACCACACTTGTTTTAGATCACATTCCACTATTTTTGGGTTTTGAGTTCCACAAAAGCAATGACACCAATTTTCTTCAAATATCTTAAATTTGGGCTCTTAAATACCATCGGTTCTTTCCATTTACTCGCTCTTGGCCCTTAATATGATCCAAATCTTCTTAGAGTATCTTGAAGGCTTCTAATACCATTGGTTCTTTCCATTCACTCACACTCTACTCTCACAATTATGTGTCACAATTATGTGGTTGTGCTAGTTAAATAAGTACCATTAAGGTTTTAAAGTGAAAATTGATTCCAAGCACCACACTTGTTTTAGATCACATTCCACTATTTTTGGGTTTTGAGTTCCACAAAAGCAATGACACCGATTTTCTTCAAATATCTTAAATTTGGGCTCTTAAATTACATCGGTTCTTTCCATTTACTCGCTCTTGGCCCTTAATATGATCCAAATCTTCTTCGAGTATCTTGAACTCGGGCTCCTAATACCATTGGTTCTTTCCATTCACTCACACTCTACTCTCACCTGCTCTTCTTCTACACTCACCTGCTTCTCTTCTACAGTTTATCTTCTACAATTACCATATGTGTCTTGCATTTACGAAATCAGCACCAAAAATGTATCATATTTATTAGAAAACGGGATCTATTATTTACCATATGTGTCTTGCATTTAAGAAATCAGCAACAAAAATGTATCATATTTATTAGAAAACAAACGGGATCTATTATTTACCATATGTGTCTTGCATTTAAGAAATCAGCACCAAAAATGTATCATATTTATTAGAAAACGGGCTCTATTATTGATCTCAAATTGCTCTGAATTTTTCTCAGTTGCTGCCATAAAGCGACAGTAGATCTGCCTTTTCCTGTAAATATTTTTGACATAGAAACAAGGAGA
The DNA here is from genome assembly GCA_009831015.1 of Picea engelmannii. Classification (NCBI taxonomy): domain Eukaryota; kingdom Viridiplantae; phylum Streptophyta; class Pinopsida; order Pinales; family Pinaceae; genus Picea; species Picea engelmannii. The sequence continues at coordinate 33,491 of ML810153.1, forward strand.
CAAGAATCAACACTAGCAGAGAGTGGAAATGTGAAAAAAGCAAATCAAACATTTGATTAATTGTGGGTTTTGTCTTACATGGTTCATGTTGGAGAGAGATTTCATCATCCATTGTTTTGATGCTTTCCTTTATGGTATCCATTGTTTTGATGCTTTCCTTTATGGTGACCTCGGATCCTATATTGAAGTATTTTTTTTATCTTCCAAACAAGGTCAAAATGACACCCCAAAAGCATAGTATTCGCAGTTTCAAAAGTTTTTGAAAAAGACGCCTCTGGTCCAGCGTTGGTATTTGATAAGTTGTTCACTTCTATATTCCAAAGCCCAATTTGCATATTGCATCCATTGTTGTTCTCATAAACAGAGCTTGCAATTAGATAGAGAATTGTTCCTGTCAGTCACTAGTATTATTCTGCGCTATAAGAGATGAACAAGGGAAAACAATACCTAATATTCTAGGTGAAAACAATTATATGAAAAAAAAAATGAAATAACAATTATAACTATTGCATGCCTGCATCTCTGCTGTCTGGTTTGTTCGATAAGCTTTGAGTAAAATTTCAGATAGTTTGAGTGCATTCTCGCGAAAAACAACACTGCTGAGGATGTGATCCACCACCATTATGACAGCCACGGGTGGGATACTCGTCATGACTCCTCCACTTCATCTTGAAAAATAAAATCACCAACACCGAGGCGGCTACGAGAAGCAGAATTATAGTTATAGCTGCAGGATACTCCATGTTCCATTCCATCGCTTCTCTGAAAACGAAGACATGCCAAAAATAAGATACAAACCCTAATTAAAGTTTATGCTAGGGTTTGTAAATTATGCCTTTTGGCATTCATCAACCCACAATTATGTAATTATGTGGCTGTGCTAGTCAAATAAGTACCATTAGAGTTTTAAAAGTGAAAATTGGTTCCAAGCACCACACTTGTTTTAGATCACACTCCACTACTTTTGGGTTTTGAGTTGCACAAAAGCAATGACACCAATTTTCTTCAAATATCTTAAATTTGGGCTCTTAAATACCATCGGTTCTTTCCATTTACTTGCTCTTGGCCCTTAATATGATCCAAATCTTCTTCGAGTGTCTTGAACTTGGACTCCTAATACCATTAGTTCTTTCCATTCACTCACACTCTACTCTCACCTGCTTCCATTTATCTCCATTTACCATGTGCCTTGCATTTACGAAATCAGCACCAAAAATGTATCATATTTATTAGAAAACGGGATCTATTATTTACCATGTGTGTCTTGCATTTAAGAAATCAGCACCAAAAATGTATCATATTTATTAGAAAACAAACGGGATCTATTATTTACCATATGTGTCTAGCATTTAAGAAATCAGCACCAAAAATGTATCTTATTTATTAGAAAACGGGATCTATTATTTATCTCCAATTGCTCTTTATACCAAAAGATAGGTCTTGAAAAGATCTACTACTTTGTTGTTATACATTTTTCAGTTATACGTTTTTCATTATTCCTCATGGATTTTCCATGACATACATTTAATTACTACATAGGCGGAAAACCATTTTACTCCTTAAGCTTTTTTCCCACAAACCATTTTACTCCTTAAGCTTTTTTCCCACATAGCACAGTAAAATGAGCATCGATCTTTTCAAGACCTTTCTTCTCATATAAAGAAGAACCCATTTTGGAGTTAAAAGATAAAAAGCTATAGAAAAAATACAAAAATATTTCACTTTTCTTAAATAGGTTAACATTTTTTTTATCATATTTAAGGAAAAAGGATATCAAAGAAATCACCACACCCAACATGTATCATATTTAAGAAAACGATCAATTGTATCACCACACCCAAAATGTATCATATTTAAGAAAACGATCAATTGTATCGTATTTAAGTAAATGATGTAAACTTTCGGTATTTTTGCCATAACTTTTGGGCACTTTCTATACCAAAATAAAGATCTTGAAAAGAGATAACGTTTTGTTGTTTACACATTTTACCACATGCATTTTACTGCTAGGGTGTTCATGTTCTTTGTATCAGAAGAAAGGTCTTGAAAAAATCTACAACATTGCTGTTATGTGTTTCTAGATTCCTCGCAAAATTTCTGTGGCATACATTTTACAGTGCCCCGTTAAAGAAATCTTCTGAAAAATGTTTTTCCACCTATACAAGTAATAGCAAAGTTGTAGATATTTTTAAAATCTTTTCTCTAGTATAAAAAGTGCCCAAACAGAGTTTGGATAACAAAACTAATGAAAGATTCCCTTTCTTTATTAGATAAGATGCATTTTGGATGTGTCATTTCTCAACATGTCTTCATCTTCTACAACATCTTTCCATCCTCTTTGCAACTTTTGGATATTTAACTGAACCCAGATTTTGACTTGAAAATTGAATCCAAACACCAAAGCTGTTTTGGATCTGAGAAATATAGTCCAGCATATTAACTTTAAACTCTTGATTTGTTAGAGTCCAACCAGAACGATATGGAATTGGATGGTGTAGAACAGTAGATTAGTTTTTAACAATGAAAGGCTTTGTACCGGTGGACTTAGATTAGTTGAATCAAGGCATCGTCTTGATTCAATAAAAAATTCACCAAAGTATATCCTTAAGGCCTAAAATTACGTATTCACAAATGTATGGTATATGCATAACATACCTACACCTGTGATGGTTGAAAAATTCAGAACGGAATTTCTTTAATGATATTTATACATATGAGGTTTTGAAATCCACATATGTATTATATGGGAATACATATACTTCACATGTGATGACGGTGAATATATCTCCTTGAAGATTCTTGACGTTTGATAGAATTGTGGTTTAGATCTTTCCGTGAGTAAAGCTGTTGATATTTACATAAATATGGTAATTCCCATCTCTGTTGGGAAACCGGGCATTTGTGAAACAAAGTATTGGAAAAGATTAAAAGAAGCTTGAGAAGAAAAGGTGTGTATGTTTTGCACTTCCAGAATTCATTTTAAAGTGTAAAGCTTTCAAAGAAAGTAGAAACAGTTAGTTATAGAAGTACTTTGACAGCTAGCTCTTGGAATAATTTATTCAGCAAGGGGGGCTTTACATAAATATGGTAATTCCCATCAACTCTGTTGTGAAACCGAGCATTTTTGAAACAAAGTATTAGAAAAGTTCAAAAGAAGCTTGAGAAGAAAGGGTGTGTATGTTTTGCACTTCCAGAAAAGTGGAAACAGAAAAACATTTCATTTTAGAGTGTAAAGCTTTCAAAGAAAGTAGAAACAGCTATGGAAGTACTTTGACAGCTAGCTCTTAGAATAATTTATTCAGCAAGGGGGCAGTGTAGAAATTAGGTAAGCTCATCATCAAGTTGAACCAAAAAAAGGACTGAAATGCAGAAATCAGTGTATGAGACAGTCTGCCCCATAGACTATTGTTATCCTCGTGGACATTAAAATAATTTCTTTCTTTCTTTCTTCTATGTTATAATCTATATCCCTTTTTTTTGGGTGAAGTTCTGAAATGATGTTATCAGAAACAATCTAGACGATCTGGGTCATGCATCCTTCTATGTTATAATCTATATCCCTTTTTTTTTGGTGAAGTTCTGAAATGATGTTATCAGAAACAATCTAGACGATCTGGGTCATGCATCCATGACAATCTCTCTGGCACATAAGAACTTTTCACTTTTTCTTCACGTATCCAAATAAAACGCATCTTTTAACAAACACGTATTGGTTTCCAAAGGGCCCAAAACATGGTCAGCGAATCCCATTTTTGTGGTGAAATGGTAATTAATGGTTGGACTTAAGTGGAAAACCCACCGGGAAACACAGTAAAAAGAGATCATTTGAATAAACTGTATTGTACGCTCTAGGGCAGCCAGAGGCTGATCCGTAAAGGATTGGGACATCTGGATTAAGACTGGATTGGGACATCTGGATTAAGACTGGTGTCCTTCAATTACAAACCGGTCTCAGACGTATTGTAGCGAGTTTTCCCCACCATCAAGGGGAATAGGTAAGATCTCAGAGACAAAAGAGAAGAACCGGTTGAGGTTCGTTCTGGAGGCATTTCTGTATATGCCATCAAAGAGCAGCCCAGGGAAGTCGAGCAAGAGAATGAGAAACTATAATGGGCGAGGAGGTAAAGTGTGAGAGATACCTTAAAAAAAAGGAATGTTCTAAATCTGACTATAATGAAGACATGAGACTCTGGCCATGGGAAAACCGGCACTCAACGCACCCTGCCTTTCTGGCATTTTTTTGGCAGAATCAAGGAGCTGCAATGCAAGCACTGCAAACTGCAATATTAAGATTGAATTTGAATTTACGCTTGTACCAGAATTGACCCAGTGTTCAACAAGGGACCAAGCACCACCTCTTCCAATCACACACAATGCACCCATGTTGGGAATCTGCCCAGACTTAGTCAAGAGACCTTTCCAAGGTTCAAACATGGGAGGGTTTTCCAAGATCTCTAGAAATATCCAAAACCTCGGAATTGCAATGATGATTTCATCAATTGATCATTCGCCAGATTCCAGCCAGATTCCAAGGAGGTCACCAAAAATGAGGTGATTTGTGTGCCAGTTATCACGCTCTAGAGACTATGATTTGTGTGCCAGTTATCACGCTCTGGAGACTATGATTTGTGTGCCAGTTATCACGCTCTGGAGACTGTACCAAGGCATTTTTTCTGCCAGAAATCAGCTGGAAATCAAGGGCGTCCAAACACAAGCACTCCAAAATCACAATCTCAACAACTGAAAGCTGCAATATCAATATTGAATTTGGATTTATTGATGATCTAGGTCTTTTCCAGGATTGGGCCAATACTCCGCTCAAGTGCTACCTCTTCCAATCACACACAATGCACCCACTCCTGTAGGGCCTAGTGGTGAGGCTTTGCCCAGACTTGGTCAAGACACCTTCCCAATCTTCTAACATGGGTTTTCTATAATCTATGGATTAATCCAAAACCTTAGAATTGCAATCTGAACAGATTCGATGATTTCAACAATTGACCATTGGCCACATTCCAATGAGTTTACCCAAAATAAAGTGTTTTGTGTGCCAGTTATCATGCTCTGGAGACTATACTGAGGCCTTGTGTAAGGAGGTCGAGTGAGAGAAATACCCTAAAAACGAAAACTCCAGAGACTGCAAGTACTAGTAAGAAGGATTTTTCTACAGAAAGATACAGGTGCAACGTCTTTGTAACCCTCGTTGTAATTTTCCATCATTGCTTTTCCCAACTTAAAATTGACCATTTAATTTAAGGGATGTATATAGCTGTCTTATGTCATTTCATTGCTTTCGCCAGAATGATGAAATCTGGCGCAGAGATTTGTCTAGTTTTTTCTTTGCTCAGTCAGTTATAGACCATTTCTTCTGTGGTGATTTTTTTGGCATTGGCAATGAAAGTAGAAGTAATGTAAAAAATCCAGTGATAACAATCAAAAATTTGTTATTTGGAAACATGTACACCCACAATGAATTAAGGATCAACGTTTTTGGAGACAACTGTATTTCTTTCGGAAAAAGCATGCACAGTAGGCACTGTTTTAATCACTAAAGTCTGTAAAGTCCATGGCTAAAAATTCCAGATCAGCCACCTGGCTATAAAGGCCAGGAAACCCAAAATATCACTTTATGTTGTATTAAAAAGAGATGAAATTTCAAACAATGGCAAACTAGTTTAATGGAATGAGAAAGACCTACCCTGCACAACCATAGATAAACATCCTATAACATCTCTAGTCATTCAAAATTGACATTAATACACAATTTGGGCGCAAACAATGTCGGCATCAGTTTGTCAGAGGTGTTGAGTTGTCTACACAGTGGTATTCAGTGTGTAGAATAAGATTTAACATCATGTGCCGGTCAGTTCTCATGAAGACAGGGAAACAGCCTGTATGAACATGTTCAAAATTAAGAAAAGGCTTTCTACACAACAACAATACCAAGCCTTTCAGGAAGCCATCATAGGGGCTATAAAGACAATCAACACGGTATAAATTTATGTCCGCCCGTCTGCTTTCTTCATCATAAAGACCATATTTCCATCTCACAATAAATACAAACAAACAAACACAACCCTCACAACAACGAAACCCAATATAAAGGCAATACTGTACAAGAAAAATTAATAAAACAGAAGCTGTGGGGAGGGTCATTTGACACCATCGTAATAAATCATGCGATGCGCTGGTAAGACCACCCATCAATCAATTTGGGCACCAGATTTAACCCTAGCACAATGGAGCTCAGTTCTACAATATTGCAGAACAAAAGACTAATGTTCACGGGTTGGTATGTGATGCCACCACCTAAAACTAAATCTGCAATCGACTCGTCTAAAACCCTAATCCCAGAAAAACTCGTTAAACCAAAACCCTGCTATACATGCAAATGATGAAACACCTAAAACTAAATCTGCAATCAACTCATCTAAAACCCTAATCCCAGAAAACTCGTTAAACCAAAACCCTACTATGCATGTAAATGCTAGGACGGTGTACATATGTGTGTGTGTTTTTTATAACACAACATCAACAGGTCTTTCAGGAACCCAGACAATCAACACGGTAAAGATTTAGTCCGCCCGTCTGCTTTCTTCATCATAAAGACCATTTTCACACCAACAGAAATACAAACCTTACAGCAAACAAACCAAATAAAATCTATCAAAGAAAATTGTAGACATTGTCTACGCCTCTTACCAGTTCGCTTCTGAGATGAGCTACACTCCTTATTATAAGCCCTCGCTCATAGTGGGGTTTCCCCACTTTTAGGGTTCACATATTCTGATACACAAACCCTTTTAGGGTTCACATATTCTGATACACAAACCCTAACGCCGATAACAAATTAATGAAACGGAACTTTTGTGTGATACCTTGATCGTGTGGCTTTGTGTGTATCTCGCTGTGTAACGGTTAGAATTATTCAATCTAGCATTTTTTTAAGGCGGCCAGACATATATGGAAGAGAGATTTAAAAAAACAAATTGTATTTCTTAACCAAGTGAAAGTTGCATAGTAGCTACTACCTACCTTTGGGACAAAGGTAAGTAACAAATGAAATCACAAACCAAAAATGTAACCTAAACGTTTTAAGAAATGATGTTTTTTCACGGGATATTTTCTTGAAATTTAGCAAGAAAATGTTAGATTTGTATATTTGAGTGATTATCTGCATAATCCGAGTGTTCCAAGGGTTTTTCAGTATGTTGAATCCATTTCTACATTCATAAATGAATTTTGAATAACAAAAAATAGTGATTCGTGTAAATTTATATCATCTGATTCGACGAAAAAAGTCGTTTTGTAAAAGAGCTAAACAATGCCAAAAAATATTATTTTTTATTTTAATTAATAGACTTTTTTGTCCATACTTTTATTGATTCTTATATAATTAAATCACAATAATCTAAAGTAAGATGATTGGTTTCTATACTTAGAAATTGTATACTAAAACGACTATATTCCTTTTATGGGAATGAAGCATGTTGAGATTTCAAGTACTTGAGTCCTATGAAACTTTTGTCTACGACATGACCTATAAGGATATGGACATCTACAACATTATCTTAATGTTGGATTACCTAGCATCTAAATTTTGGGTAGGTCATTTATTATATTCCTTGTATGGGAATGAAGCATGTTGAGATTTTCAAGTACTTGTATCCTAGGAACCTTGTATCCTAGGAACCTTTTCTATCCTAGGAACCTTTTCTCTATAGCATGACCTATAAGGATATGGACATTTACAACATTATCATAATGTTGGATTGCCTAAACTATTCTCCATCTAAATTTTGGGTAGGTCATTTATTTTCACATGTGATAAGTTTCGATGTAATGTGAATGTTATTACTCTCCACACAGATATTCCACATGCTCAATCAATATGCTAAAATAATTAAGTTATAAGAGCTTTGGCGAAATAAATTAAATATAAATTTAGGTGTACTTTTTTTCACCAGGAAAAATTATGCTTTATATATATTTATATAAAAAGACTCATATACATAACATTTTCCAGTACATACAGAAATACATTTCCAATCGCAAAAATTGAATTGTTGTAGCATAATTTGGACGCTAAAAAACATCCAAAACAGAGGATTGTCGCTTGAAGAACATAAGTTTTTCATCCCTCACCAAGAGAGCTCTCAAAATAACAGGTCATCACCCACGAAATATCATTAGGCAATTGAAACTGAACATTGCAATAACAGAAACTATGAATGAGAACAATAAAGGTTTATAAACAAGTATGGACCCTTATGTTTGTCCTCCAAAAGAAAATAAGTTAAACTGCCCTCTGAAAGCAACAATGATTGTTTTGATAGTGCATCTTCCTCCTAGTTAAAGTCTCTGTAGATATGTGTATACTCTAAAGCTATGAAGTCCATCATAAGACATCTACAGTTTCCAAAAAGTGAAGTCCATGACCTGAATGTCACCTTTGCCATTCAACCAGTCTATGACAATCTTGGAATCACCAAAAACCTGCAAACCCGTAATATGAAGTCGAGTAGCCAAAAATAACAGGGCCCACACCCCCAAAAGTTCAGCTCTAGTGTTTGTGCATGTTCCATAGTTCAACATCCACTTGTGTTTTGTGTGATTATTTAGTTTTATAACTCCCCCTGCCCCACAAAGATGACCTCCTCACTGCGTTGCTCCATCGAACCAACCCACTAGTCTTCCATCATTTATCTTCGGTGGGACTTTGAGTTTTAAGGTCGATTTCTACCCACCTTTGTACTCCCTATTCAGCCCCATATCTTGTGGTAAAATGCAGTTGTTGTTGCCTAGGTATTCTCAAATATTGCAGAGTTTTGCTCCAACCAGATTTGCCAACTAATTATGGAAGGCAGCACGTTCCACTTTGGATGCCAATGAAACCATTCCTTAAAACAAAACTGTAAGTTTGTACCATACCAGACAAAATTTAAATTTAATGTTGTTAGCATCTCTTTCCATACCTGTTGGGTAAACCTGATATTTATCATCAAGTGTTGAGTCATGTCCAAGTCTTGTTTACATAAAGAGCAAATACTCAAACCAATATGCCCTCTTCTTTGTAAATTTTCCCAAGAGAGGATCTTGTTTTCCATCGTTAACCATGTGAAAAGTTTCAACTTAAATGCCAAATCTCAATTCCATAAACCATCATGCCACCATTTATCGCTCTTGTTCCAGATTTTGAAAGCAATGGCATCATATGCTTTTTTGGCTGAGATTACACCTGTGGAGATACACCCTGTCCACACTAACTCATCGAGAGAATCCGTCAGAAATATACTTGCATGCTTCAACACTCTACAGAATCCTTCCCATTAAGTTGCCTTTGCTCCCACGAATCCCAAATCTAGAGTTGATTTCCACTAAGCCCAAATTACCCCTTGCCTTCCTGGTTCTGTCATTTGATAAAGGAAGTAGCAGCCTCTTCCCCTCGGCAATTCTAAGAGACCACCAGATAATAAAGACCTATTGCCCAGCCCCAGAATCATGTCTTCTCCAAGACGGATATTCATGCATGTTCCTGGTTTCCATGATGTCCAATGTGCCACTACGTGAAAGGATTTAAGTAAACATCTCCATATATTAAAGACTTTTTGTAAGCTTATTGTGGGTCTTCTGAGCCAGGAAACCACTGAGGTGGAGGAGAGGTACTTATCCTTGATTACTCTATGCCAAAGTACATCCCTTGTCAGGCACCACGAAAGGGTGTTTGCAACCAATGCCCTACTGAACCAGTACGATTCTTTGTTACCCCAACCACCGTATGCTTTTGGCTTGGCAAGGTCCTCCCACTTGCAGAGGTGTACCTTTATCGAATTCCCACATCCCAACCATAGAAAATTAATCAGTAGTTGTCTAATCCTAGATAGCATTGAGCTAGGAATGTTCGCAATCCCCAGCCAAAATACTAGTATACTCTCCAAAACAACTTTTACTAAGACAAACCTCTCACCCATGGTCAGCCAACGATGACACCAAAGGTCCATCCTGCATTCAAATTCTTTTATCAACCATCTCCAATCATCCACCTGATAATTTGTAGGTTTTAGAAAAAATCCCAGGTATCAAAATTTTGCATCCAAGTCAACGAAGTTATAGGGAAAAATATATTTATAACAGTCCAATTCAAAATCCATCAAACCCAAGTAATGCATAGAGGGTTTATGAGGGTTTATAACCAGTCTGGTCGCTCTGCAGAATAAAGCCAAAATAGGTTCAATCTCCCTCCAGTTAGAGACCCGGGCTTTGTACATAATCAAGGCATCATTCACGAACAATAACAAAATGCATTTAGGAAGTCTTCAGTTCTTGACCCCGGTGATTTTACCCTCAGCTTGAGCCTGCTTGAGCATTAAGCTAAGGCCCTCCATCACTAAAATGAACGTTAGAGGCGATAATGGGCAACCTCGACGTAAGCCTCGTCCACTATTGAAAAAGGTGGTAGATTCGCCATTTAACAAAATTCCAAAGGATGTTGTAGTAACACATATCATGATCTAATTTGTTACCAAAAGGCCCATACCAATCCTTAGAAGAATCAACCTGAGATATTCCAAGTTTACACAGTCATATGCCTTTGTAGGTCCAGTTTCAATACTAATGCTTTCGGGGTTTTGGTTTTTATACTGTGCATGTATTCTTATGCAGTGCCTACCGCATTCAAGATCTATCTTCCTTTTAAAAAAACCAGTTGCTCCAGAGAAAGGACCTTGGACAGGAAAGGCTTCAATCTGCACGTTATGACCTTTGCAATGATTTTGTAAACCATATTGCACAAAGCAATAGGCATGAAGTCCCCAAAACTCGTAGGCTTATCCACATTGGGGATGAGGGTTATAAAGGTTGAGTTTAGTGATCTTACCATCGTTCCAGATCTCCTAGACTCCTTCACAGCTTCCAAAACCTCATTCCCAATCAATTCAAAGTGACTAAGGAAATATCCCATCGTCTAGTCGTCCGGTTCGGGGATTTTGTCTTTGGCAAAGGTCTTCAGAACGTGCTTAATTTCTTCTTTTGTACATGGTTTGTCAAGTTCCTGAACATATGTTTCTGAAAAAATACTTGGGTAAAAACGCATTGCTGCAACCTGATCAACAATAGTATTCTTCCCAAACTCGGCATGGAAATTTTTAAAGTGTCTCATAGCTTATGTTTCAAGTTCTTCTTGTCTTGAATGGCCCGTTCCATTTTCATCCTTTATCTCCCAAATTGTATTTATGTTTCTTCGAAAACTGGCATAATGATGAAAAAAAATTGTATTATGGTCACCCTATTGTAGCCAGATAGCCCTACTCTTTTGTCTCCACATTTCTTCTTGAACTAGCAGATACTTCTGTCTTTTTGCTTTAAACTCTTTGATATAGTTGTCCACTGTCATCGGGGCACTCCCACCTGCTTTTGAATTATAGGATCTCTTTAGTTATGTCTCTACATCTCCTATCTCCTGAAATCTTAGCCTCTTTTGAACTTTCTCCTAGGAAATTATTTTATTCTTTAGTACTTTTAGTTTCCATACTAGTCTTCTCATCAAGGATGGTTCTGAGTCGAACTCTGTAGACTTCCACACCAACACAAAAATATCGTTAAACCCCTTTTCCTCCAACCAGATAGGGTTTAGTTTAAATTGGTAGGATTTATGTCGCTAACCCTTATCGAACTGCAAAACAACCAATGAATGATTTGATATGTATGGGTAGGATACCCAGAATCTGTACCTCCCCACCGAAGTGACTAGGTCCTCTAACATTAGCACTATATCTAATCTTTTCTCTATGCCTTTTGAGCCACCTCTTCCATTGTGCCAGGTAGGAACCATATGAATCGAAACAATGTCAACCAGCCCAAAGTCCTGTAAAATTCCTTTAAAATACTTGGCCATAGGGTCCAGTCTTGCCTTATTTCCCCACACTTCATAGGATGACACTGTGAAATTTAAGTCACCTACCAATATAAGGTTTTTTTAGGCTAAAAGCCCATTGTTTACCACAACGTACCAGAATGCTTTCCTATATGTGCAAGAGCCATAACAATTTAAAAGAGATACTAATTGGCTACCCTCTTGTAGTGTTCCTTTGAGGAAGATGCCAGTTATAGTTGAAAAAGGAGTTAGGACAACCTTGGTCAGGTTCTAAGCCACACATAGACCCCCTGACTGCCCCACAGAGTCTACGGCACAACAGTACCAAGTGGGCAGTAGTCTTGACACAAAGGCTCTTGCTTTCACTTCTACCACCATGGTTTCTTGTAAAAATATAATGTCTGGTAATATACAAGTCAGTAATATTTGGAGGGAGGCAAGTTTCGGAGCCCCTCCCACTCCCCTTAGGTTTAGGGATGGGATTTTCATTATTTTTCCCTCGCTAGGGATTTAAGTCCTCTAAGAGCCCCCAAATTAGAGTTTTTTTTACCTTTTTTGTTTATATCTCCTTTGTTGTCCAATACTTTTCTCCTTGCACTTCTCGTATTTATAGGTCAAGCCTCTATCCCCAGTCCTCCCCTCCATTGTTTCTTCTTCGTAGAGCCCTCTCTACAACTGTTTTCGGGCCTCGCTTCCCTAGGGGTAGTTCCGTCCTTTATAATGCTAACCTCTATACGTCCTTCACGGATCGTAAGGGGTTTCTTTGTTGCTATGTCCCGATATGAAGAGTGTAACACCCAGTTTCCCCCAGTTTGTAAATATAACTATAATGGCCAAGAGACTATGGAAAACTTAATATGTGTGAATTTTTTATTTGATGGACCTTTGTATAAAGGGTCAATGAATGTGAATCATGTTATTTACTAGAAAATGGATAAGTGTTGCATGATTGTTGGAAGGGGGATGTGCTAAGAGAGACCATGAATGCTATGAAAAAGATGGTGAAGGGGACCAGGAATGGTTGCATTAACCTTCACCAAACCAATACATTACCAAATTTAATTGCTCAGGACCGGAACAGTGCTCTGACCCAGAAATGAATTACAGTCAGACTGGTAAGTGGGAAGACCTCCTCAAAGAGTTAATGAGGGGATGGGGCATCACACCCATATGTAAGGCTTCTAGACCTGACCATGGACTAGGAATTTGAGCCACATGCAACCTTGTTGAAAGAGGCAAGAAGGAAAGGTGTGGCGGGAAGAGAAGACCTGCGAAGAGTGCAGAGACGAGAGGCTAAGCTCATGGGTTCAAGAAAGAACTAAGGATGAACATTTTGGTCGCAGGGAGATGGCTAGCGGGGTTATGATACAAGCTGATAAACGGGGCTAGTCCTCCTTGCCTGGTATCATGTAAACCATTTCCAAGGCCCTATGGGAGGAGGAGAGTAACCTTCGTCCCTATTGTCGCTGAGCCGGAAGAAAGGATTATGTGCAGAGCATCATGGTCTAGCTCGGGGGTGTCTAGTGGTAAATCCGTTAGGAGTGATTGAGCCTATGGTTGGGAGGAAACGGGCACCCCTTTCAACAGTCGCTTCACATTATCTGGTTCTAATAAGTATTTTCCATGTTTTATGTAATAATCGGGAATAATGTATGAATGCTTGGATTTATACATCTGTGTAATTGTAAATGATTTATGTGTGGAATAGTTATGATATGTATATGCCTTCATCTCTTCATGAAATTACACTTCTAACTGATAGTCTGTATGCCCAGCTTAGCTCATGAGGCTACCTGGGGCATAAACTTGTAAGACGGTCTAGATGGGAGATATCATGTCGACCTGAACCCATCCGTCTGAAGAAGATACCTCCTTCAGACTCCTTGTCGTGCAACCGTGATTCCAATCCCAAGTCCTTAACCATTTCATTATAAATCTCAGGATGAATAGCAAAGTTCAAGCCTTGAAAGAGAAGGTCTCTTCATTTGGAAGACGAGTGGACGAGATCTGCTCGAGAAAATCCATATGACCAACACCCAGGAACCTTAGGCTAAGCCTAAGGAAGCTATGTCCTCTTGGCTTCGGAGCTCCGGAAGTTTGGGACTTCGGAGTATGACTGACCTTACCAATCTTATACTGGTCGAAGGTAATCGAGAGACTCGGTTTCCCATAAGGATTGACCGGTGTTAGGTGGTTCCCCAGGTAGCTAGGTGAACCCGCCTAACCAACTAGACTGGGATCTAAAACCTTGAAGGCCGGAGCCACGAAGGACTCAACACCATAGATCAAGGGATCCTTCGAGTCTCTTCCTAGCCATTGATATACCAGGGATGTGTGGCATTAGCCCCTTTTTGTTCGGAGATCAGGCACTTCGGGAGATAAGAGGAGTTTGCATCGCAGCACTCCCGAACACCAAACCCCCGAGGTAACGAGAGTCATAGATCTGTAAGTCTACGTGGTCGGATCTCAACCATGAGATTTGAGGAATGTTAGAAGCCTGTCAGTCTGGGGTGACGTGGTGCAGTGACGTCACCCAGGGTGACATGGACCCCAACTTGACGTGCCACTTGTCACCCGGATCCGTGTGTATCATGTACCCTATAGGCTTTGTAACACCCATGTTTCCCCCATCTTGTAATAGGATTACCATGCTAAGGCATTTGGACAATGTAAATGTATTATTGTTAAAATGGCCATAATTGATTGTTGGGGGGTGAAGCCTTGAAGTACGAGCCATGATATCTCTAGAGGAAAGAAATCAATTAAGAATAAAGGACCAATGGTTGAATCATCAACCACCCCCATCAATGGAAGTATGGTCTAGCTGCAGGATGTCAGCTCGAAGTACCACAGAGACTTGCAGACCCAAGCTTCCTTCTGATAGAAGGAACAGGACAGGTCAGAAACCTTCAAGAGGAGGGAAGGTAAGATACATACAGAGACACAACAAGAGAGGAGACACAGGACGAGAGCACAAGCTCGTATGGGAGATGTGTGAACCCAAAGGAAGTGTCGAGAACACGGCACGAAGGACCCGAACGTGAGCATGATGTTGAGGAAGCATCTGATGAACCTCGTAGGGTCGTTGTGACAGAGAGAGTTTCTCTGAGAGATGGCGTAAATTCCCTAGTGGTATCATGGCTTGGCACGGGAGTGGCCAGAGTGCTAAGAATGAATGCCTTTGAGCTTATGGTTGGGTGGAAAGGCTCACACCCACAATTAGTTGGTTGGATGCAACTTGTAATAGATAAGTATCCTCATACCCTGTGAAATTAAGCTGTAATTATGGAAGGACCCAGGGATGTGTATGTTTTCTTAATGGTTATACTGTACCTCTTTATTCTTGTTTAAATTGTGCATTTAAGCAAGTATGGATTGGACGTGTTTTGTATTCGTAAATGCTTGCACCCGATGGTGGCTTAAGATAGATCCACAAACTGTGAGTTCGTCGACCTTGGGCACAATTTCACGTACGCATGTCGACACTCCTAGTCGTTCTGAGTCCCTTGGAGGAGGGAGTCTGTTAAATCTCGGGAGAGATAGTGCACGTATGCACAGGCTCTCTGCGAGGCAGGCAGAGACCGAGAACCACTTAAGTTCTAGAGTTGAAGAATGAGCGTAAGGGGTGCGCGGAAGGATTCTTCCAATCGCTAAGTTCAAGAGAAAGAACACAAAGTTCTTAAGCCTTTCAGAGCTAACGAAGCTCAGGAAGAACATCGAGGTTGAAGTATTGAAAGGGAAGGTCCCTTGTTTGGAAGACGAACAGACAAAATCTATTTGGAAGAAGCCATGGTATGTTGTGACCATTGGGTATGGGAAAGAGCGTGGTAGTTAACCCTGGAGTCATTCAGACTTCGCGAGTTTGGCGAACTGAGCGAGTTCATCGTAAGGGAGGTAAAATCCCCGAAGTCCTGAAGTTAACTCTGAGCCTTAGATCTAAGGATGCCCGAGAACCGTCTCGACCATCAGATCTAGGAGGTAGACGATAGTCGAGTTACCAGAACTACCCATGACTTAAGAATCTGATAGCGGAGATGGATGCGAGCCGTTTAACGGGAAGAGAGGCCATCCCGGTCATCAAATCGACTCAAATACTCAATGGAGTTACCGAATCAAACACCAGCCGCTCGATTTAATCGATGGTTGGGAATCATTGCAAAGTGCGAAGGTGAATTTAGCGAACCTGCTAGTTCACGGCCTGCAATCAACCCACATCGTTGATCTCGTTGGGGATGGAAGATCAACGACTAGGATTAGACTAGAGTCGAGTGAACACTTCTCAAATTACAGAGGTGGGACCCCGAAATCACTATGAACTGTTGATCTATGAATGGAGATTGAGGGTGGGGAATCATTGTGGAACGTGAAGGCGAAAGTAGCGGATGCGCTAGTTCGCGACCTTTCAATTCACTAACACCATTGATCTCGTTAGGCTGGAAGATCAATGACTCCGGTTAGACCAGGTTGGGCGAACACTTTCTAGATTGCGGAGGTTGGGCTCTCTGATAAAGAGCACGCATGTTAGGGCCCCACAATTACTATGAATCATCGATCATCGTCGACCTTCGATCTGAGTTTGATGAGATCCCTGAAACACAAGGAGTGTGTGGGAAATCAAAATCCTCAAAGAGATCAAGCTCATAAGAGATAGAACTTTCAGGCGTGCAGATGAAGTCCAAGAGACGGACCCGTAGGAGGAGCAAAGGTTGAGGCCTTTGAACCCTTAGCAAATCTTCTAAGTCGGAAGAGATCAAAAGCCCGAGAGGAGGAGTGACAGTGGTTGTTGGATCACATCGTAGAGGACCAATAGCCGCATGATCGAAGCAAGGTTCCCAAGCCTTAGTGCTTCACACATCTAGGAGAGTGGACTTACCAAAGTCCCAAAGTAGTTTGGGACCGTTCATTGTCAGGAGAAGGAGATCCTAACCGTTCCTCGCCAGGAGACACGTGTCAGCAAACTGTAAGCTTCGGATAATCACTTCGAGAGGTTTCAGTTGATATTTGAGACTCATGAAATCTGAAGAGAGAAGTAAACATCATTCGTTGGATCCAGGAGACAGGTAGCGTAAACCTGTAGACTCCAGGTAAAGACCCGAAGTAAACGTCAACCGTCAGATCGTCCAAAGTAAACGTCAGTCGTTGGATCCAGAGGACAGGTGGCGTAAGTCTGTGGACTCTGGGAAAAGACCCGAAGTAGGTCTTGTTCGTTGATCGCAAGGAGGGGTACATATAGATATATCGGAGTCTTCGAGCGAATGCACTTCAGAAGGAAATGAGTACGTAGAAGCTTGAAACTCCCGAAAGATGAAGAGTCAAAGTAGATCTTGTTCGTTGGTCGACAAGAGATACATGTCAATAGATCGAAGACTTCAGGGAAAACTACTTCGGAGGTTTCCAAGTGAGGAGTGAGACAAACTCCTGAAGCCCCGAAAGCCAAAGAGTCAGAAGACCGAAGAGGATCTGGACCATAGATCCATAAGGGCGCATGGTGACAGATCGTGAACTCTGGGTGGAAGCACTTTGGGAGAACGCGAAGGAGAAGAGTTTGAAATCGTTGAAGCCCAAACAGACGAAGCAGCCAGGAGTCATCAATCTGCGGGAGGAAACATGTCATCAGATCGTGGATTTCGGGAGAAACGAAGATTGAGGAAAACTGAGATCTAAGATCCCCGAAGGTTGAAGTCCTGAAGGAGACAAGGGCCATTGATTTAGAGAGGACATGCGTTAATAGATTGTGAGCTCCGGGTGAATCGCATCGAGGTTTCAGTTGAGAATTGAGACTTTCGAACCCTGAAGACCCGAAGTGAATTTGGACTATCTGATCCAGAAGAGACGTGGCTCAAATATATGGACTCCGGGTAAAGTCCCGAAGTAATTCATAGCCACCAAATTAGGGGGGACATGGCATAAATTTGTGGATTTTGGATAAAGGCCCGAAGTGAGCCTCGATCGTCGGATTCAAGTGGACACGCGGCAAAAATCCACATACTTTGAGGGGAATTAAAAGTTGAGACTTGAGACTCCCGAAGTCCGGAATCGCGAAGTGATCAACGCCGTTGATTGAAGAGGGTGCGTGGTAGGAGATCTGTCACTACGGGAGAAGGAAAGGGTTGAGAGTTGAAACTCCCGAAACCTGAATCACGAAATAATTCATAGCCATTGATTTAGAAATTTTAGATCTAATCTGTAGATTCGGAAAGGATAGATCTGAGCCTTCAGTTCAGAAGCATCGTCAAGGTCGATGAGATCGACGGTCCTGTCGCATTGCTGGGACCGAAGGTACGCAAACTTTAAAAAGTTGAGGGCGGGTCGCAATCCAAACCATAGTTTTGGAGAAAGGACACCTGGAGGCTCAAGATGAATTGCGGGGCGAAAAGTAGTTTGGTTTCAAACCACCCTTGGTCGTGCCCGCAATCGCGTGGTTACATAAGGCCATCGCCCAAGGTCATATCAAGGAAGGGGCTTATCAGAAAAGGGGCTAGCGCCCAAACTCTGATATTTCATAGGCATGAAGGGGAAGGTCGCAGGTACCATTAGACCTGCACCCGAAAGTTGAAAGGGTCTGCATTTAATTACAGAGTGAGACCATCGGGGTCCCAGAGAGTTGTTTGGCTTCATAATCGGAGATCCTTGACCAGGAGGTTGGACTAGTTCCCTGACTTTCCAAATTAGAAACCATGAATGGAGAATCTGTCCTTTAAGAAAAAGCAAAAATTTGTATGCCCCGTCGTAGGTGTGTTACAGGCTCCTTGGAACGTAACATGTGTCAGTTCCCGATATGTGTCCTCCTGGCCAATGTGGTTAGTGAGATGACCAGGACTCCAGGACTTTGGAATCTGGAGGATCTGGGATGTAGTATGGTAGAGAGGCCCGACGAACCGAAGATCGGAGCCACGTGGTGAGCTTACAGTACTTCGGAAGTTCGGAACTCCGAGCGATCTCGTGCGTAGATAGTAAGGAGGTGTGAAACGCCAGAGAGCTGAACGTGGGATCCCTCCACAACTGGCATAGGAGGAAGAGAGTGAGTCAAGTCATAGGTTCGGTCTGTGAATGGTATTCCACCATGGGGGAAGGAACTTGGGGATAGCACGTGTGAGATGGATCCACGTGGGTGCCATGTGGCCCTCAACCAATAAACACCCAAGGAAATTCAGGGAGATATATCTGCGGGTTCGGGGCTCAGTTTTGAGCATGGAGAGTGTGGTTGGAAAGCTCTAGACGAGCAGAGTGTAGTAGAAACCCCGAATAGAGGATTTGATCACCTAAGGAGAACAAAATTTTGATGCCCCACCGTGGGTGTGTTACAAATTGGTATCAAAGCATGGTTACAACACTTGGCCTACTTGGGCTCATGCACAAGTTGCGTAAAAAACATATTTAAAGAATTTTAAGGGTGACACCCTACCTTACCTCTCTCCTAAAGAGTCTGGGTAAAATCTTACTAAGGAAAAGAATGAAAGCTTTCTACTATGTGTGTGTGTATTTAAGAAATATGAACCATGTGTTGTTCATGGACTAATAGATTGTTAACTAACAACAAGTGTTTTGTCAGCACTCAAGCAGTTAGTGAACCGCGAGAAACTAAAAGCATAAAGGATGGTGATGCACCATGAAGTGGGGGATGGCTCCCATAATAAAGACGACGAATTTGACGAGAGGAGGGCGGTGGAAACCCCTTCGGATCTGGCTGAAACTGTAAGGAGCCTCATGGCTGAATTACAGAGTTGCAAGGCTAAGAACGAGAGATTGATAAAGGAGCAAGAAAAGCAAACAAAAATTAATGGAGTCTTGTTGTAGAGCTTATCTGACATACATAGACAGTTGTAGCATGGACCTGCAACCAATCATGTGGACCGACGACATATGAAGAGAAGTCAAAGCCCACCTGAGATACGAAGACGTGGTCCCTTAAGTGGCCACACCAGGAGGAGTACCTCGAGGAAGGTCCAACTTAGAGACATGGGACACTCATCGAGAGATTCCTTTAGAAAGGGAACTGGAAACTCATAAGGATCTTCTAGTAGCAAAGCTAGCTCACATTCTCAAAGGAAAGGGAAGAAGCGAAAGCATTTCAAAAGTCATGAACCTGAAGAGTTCAAGAAAGCCAAACCGCCCTCTTTCAATGGAGATATTTAGAAGGGGGAGGAGGGAGAGGCTTGGCTGCTTGGTTGAAAGAAGTACTTCAGATTCCATAACTACTCTGAAAACTTGAAGGCTCGAATAACAATATTCAACCTAAATGGAAAGGTTTCCATTTGGTGGGAAGACATTAAGAATGTGAAAGGAATCCATGAAGAGGAACTATCATGGAAACAGTTTGAGAAACACTTCAAGAAGAAGTATCTGTCAAAGAAATACTTTGACAGGAAGACTAAGGAGTTTTATGAACTCAAGTTGGGACAACTCGTCATAGAGGAATATGTTAATAAACTCCTTGATTTGTTGAGATATGTGCCCTACATAAGGGATGAAAAGGTAAAAGTGCAACGATTTATCAGTGGGTTACCTCAGACCTACCGAAACAGGATTGAGTTTGACGAGCCAAAGACCTTAGAAGACACTATCTGGAAGGCAAGGTATTGTTATGAACAGCTCGAGAGTCAGACAGAACCTCGCGAGGACCAGAAGAAGAAGAGCAGTTCGGGATTCAATAAGAAGGGGTTCAAATCCTCAAGGTTTAAGAACTATAGGAAGGACTCTAGGATGAGCCTTCCTACCAGAAGTGTATATCAACAAAATTTCCCCTCCTAGAGTGGAAATAAACATGTTGGAGCAACCCTAGGAAGGACTGATGACCCAAAGAAGGAACCCTTGAAATGTTGGGGATTGTGGAGAAGAGCATCTATTGAGGGATTGTCCCCATGGACAACAAAACAATAGGAGAGTCTACAACATCCAAGAAGCTACCACAGTCAATGATGTGGCTAGGATCATGCCACAAATTTATGCAACCGTGGATAATAAACAAGCTGACCACCAAGCTTCGGTGGTGAAGATGGAAGGTATGCTCGCCAACCATCTAGTTTCTATTTTAATATACCCTGGTTCTAATTTGAGTTATGTGCCCCCTCAAACTATTGATAAGTGTAAACTACAACCGGTTAGACATGCTAAGCCATGGTTGGTACAACTAGCCACTGGAACCAAAAGAAAAGTAGCACGGGTCATACCATCTTTCCAATTCATCTTGGACGGGTTGCCTGCCCAAGCTACCCTTAATATACTTCCCCTAGGATCTTATGACATGTTGATTGGTATGGACTGGTTAGTTGTTCATAAAACTAAGTTGGACTGTTACCATAAAACATTGGAATGTGTAAATGGAGAAGGGAGAAAGGTAACCCTCCAAGGGATTCAAAAGCATGTCTCAGTGAGACAAATATCAGCCCTCCAAATGAAAAAGTATTGCAGAAAGGGGTGTCCTCTATATGCAATATAGGTGTTTGAATCTATTGAGGATGACAGACTGAACCCAGAGGAACACCCCATATTAAGAGAATATAGGGATGTGTTTCCAAAAGAGGTACTGGGTCTACCTCCGAGAAGAGACAATGACTTCTCAATAGAACTTGCACTAGGAGCGGTGCAAGTGTCTAGGACACCCTATAGGATGAGTACACCCGAGCTAGTTGAACTCAAGCTACAACTAAAGGAAATGATGGATAAAGGCTACATCCGGCTTAGTTTGTCTCCATGGGGAGCACCAGTCATGTTTGTGAAGAAGAAAGATGGCATGCTCCAACTATGCGTAAATTATAGTCAACTTAATAAGACAACCATAAAGAACAAGTACCCCTTACCAAGAATCAATGACTTGTTCGACCAATTAGGGGGTGCTTCCATTTTCTCAAATATTGACTTAAGGTCTGGGTACCATCAAGTCTGAATCAAGGATGAAGACATCCACAAAACAACCTTCATGACCCGATATGGTCACTATGAATTTCTGGTGGTTCCAATTGGATTAACCAATGCCCCCACGACTTTTATGTGCTTGATGAATAATGTACTCAACAAATTAATAGACATATTTGTATTGGTTTTCATTGATGATATCCTAATCTACTCCAAGAACATAGAGGAGCATGAAAAACATATTAGACTCGTGCTTCAAGTACTAAGAGAGCATCAGCTCTATGCTAAGTTTAGCAAGGGTGACTTTTTCCAAAAGCAAGTCCATTACTTAGGCCATGTCTTTTCTAAAGAAGGAGTGGCAGTAGACCCTGACAAGATCAGATCTATTATGGAATGGCCTACCCCAAAGGATGTATCTGATATCAGATCCTTTATGGGCTTGGCAGTATACTATAGAAGGTTCATAAAAGGATTTTCCAAGATTGGTTGTCCAATCACTACCCTTCAAAAAAAGGGAGTTAAATTCACTTGGACACTAGAATGTGAAGAAAGATTTCAGGCACCGAAATACCTTCTAACCCACGCACCCGTGCTAAAGATTGCAGACCATGATAATGACTTTCTCGTGTGCACAGATACCTGCAAGGAAGGACTCGGAGGAGTCCTTATGCAAGAAGGACGTGTAATTTTCTATGAATCCAGAAAATTGAATGAGCATGAAATCAATTATGTGACCCATGATTTAGAGTTGGTTGCCATAGTGCATGCTTTAAAAATGTGGAGGCATTACCTCCTGGGTAGGAGATTTGTACTTATGACAGACCACTGTGGGTTGAGGCATCTGTTTGATCAACCAAAACTCAATGTTAGACAAGCTAGGTGGATATCTCTCCTTAGTGAGCTTGGTTTCAAAATCAAACACATCAAAGGAAAGGAAAATAGGGTGGTCGATGCCCTTAGCAGAAGTGTAAAAACGATTCACCTGGTAGCGGTGAGCACATGCGAAACAGATGTCAGGGAAAGAGTAAAAAATGCACAAGAGACAGATGCATTCTTCAAGACCATGACCTTGTACCTAAGGCAAGAGCCTACATGGATAAAGTATGAAGGTTATCCGATGTTGGATGAGGGTCTGTTGACTTATAGAAATAGATTGTATATTCCAAGTTGTGACGACTTGAAGAGGTTCATAATGGACGAACTGCACAAGAGACCATATGTTGGTCACCCAGGATATCAAAAAATGATCACGGCCACTAGGAAACAATTCTATTGGCCTGGATTGAAAAAGGACATAGTTGATTATTTAGCTAAGTGTTTAGAATGCCAGCAAGTTAAGGCAGAACACTAGCACCCAACAGGGTTGTTACAGCTTCTACCAATTCTAGAATGGAAATCGGAAATCGTCTCCATGGATTTCATCATCGGATTACCAAAATCAACCAAGCATAATGATGCCATCATGGTAGTGGTGGAAAAATTGAGCAAGTCTGCTCACTTCATCCCCGTCAAATCGACTTGCAAGGCAATAGATATTGCCAACATCTTCATGAAGGAGATATTTAGACTGCACGGCATGCCAAGGGAGATTGTATCTGACAGAGATACAAAATTCACTTCAAGTTTTTGGAAATCCTTGATGATTGGTTTTGAGACTAAATTGTTGTTTAGCATAGCCTGTCACCCTCAAACTGATGGACAAACCAAAAGAGTAAACCAAGTATTAGAAGACGTGTTAAGGATGCATGTAATGCATCAGACTAAGAAGTGGGAATACTACCTTTCATTGTTAGAATTTTCCTACAACAACGGTTATCAAGAGTCCCTGAAGATGAGCCCTTTTGAAGCTCTCTATGGTAGACAGTGCAAGACCCTAGTCAACTGGGATAATTCAGTGGATAGAATTACAATCGGACCTGACATGTTGAAAGAAATGGAACAACAAGTGATTCAGATAAAGCAAAATCTGAAAATCGCTTAGGATAGACAAAAAAGTTACGTCGACAGAAAGAGAACTCCCAGAGAGTTCAAGACAGGAGACTATGTTTATCTCAGAGTTAGGCCCATGAAGAGTTCCCTGAAAATGGGAGCTTGTGCCAAGCTGACACCTCGGTATTGTGGACCCTTTGAAGTCTCAGAGAGAGTGGAACATGTAGCCTATAGGCTAGCACCCCCTCCCACAGTAAAGGCACATAATGTTTTCCATGTTTCATTATTGAAGAAATATGTACATGATTCTAATCATATAATTGACTGGTCTGTGATCCAGGTGGAGCTGGAGGGAGAATTCCTGTCAGAATCTCAATGCATACTAGACAGGAAGGAAACCTCACTCAGGAACTGAACCATTGCACAGGTCAAGGTGCAGTTGAAACACTTTAGCCCAGATGAGGCTACGTGGGAAATGGAGGATGCCATGAGATAGGCATATCCATTTCTGTTTACTTCTGTATATACAGAGCATGTTGGCGGATAGAACATCGAGGACGATGTTACTTTAAGGGGGAGGGAATTGTAACACCTTGTTTCCCCCAATTTTTAAATATAACTATAATGGCCAAGAGACTATGGCAAACTCAATATGTGTGAATGTTTGATTTGATGGAACTTTGTACAAAGGGTCACTGAATGTGAATCTTGTTGTTTACTAGAAAATGGATAAGTGTTGCATGACTGTTGGAAGGAGGGTGTGCTAAGAGAGACCACGAATGCTATGAAAGAGATGGTGAAGGGGACCATGAATGGTTGTGTTAACCTTCACCAAACCAATACATTACTAAATTTAATTTCTCAGGACCATAACAGTCCTCTAACCCATAAATGAATTACAGTCAGACTGGAAGGTGGGAAGACCTCCTCAAAGTGTTAATGAGGGGATGGGGAAGCACACCCATCTATAAGGCTTCCAGACCTGACCACATACTAGGAATACGAGCCACACACAACCTTGCTAAAAGAGGCAAGAAGGAAAGGTGTGGTGGGCAGAGAAGACCTGCGAAGAGTGCAAAGATGAGAGGCTAAGATCTCGGGTTCAAGAAAGAACTAAGGATGAACGTTCTGGTTGCAGGGAGATGGCTAGCGGGGTTATGATACAAGTTGATAAATGGGGCTGGTCCTTTTTGCTTGGTATCATGTAAAGCATTTCCAAGGCCCTGCGGGAGGAGGAGAGTAACCTTCGTCCCTCCTGTCGTTGAGCCGGAAGAAAGGATTTTGTGCAGAGCATCGTGGTCTAGCTTGGGGATGGCTAGTGGTAAATTCGTTAGGAGTGACTAAGCCTATGGTTGGGAGGAAACAAGCACCCCTTTTAGCAGTTGCTTCACGTTATCCAGTTCTGATAAGTATTTTCCCTGTTTTATGTAATAATTGGGAATAATGTATGAATGCTTGGATTTATACATCTGTGTAATTGTAAATTATTTATGTGTGGAATAGTTATGATATGTGTATGCCTTCATCTCTTCGTGAACTTACACTTTTGACTGATAGTCTATATGCCCAGCTTAGCTCTTGAGGCTACCTGGGGCATAAGCTTGTAAGACGGTCGAGATGGGAGATACCGCGTCGACCCGTCCCTCTGAAGAAGATACCTCCTTCAGACTCCTTGTCGTGCGACCGAGATTTCATGCCCAAGTCTTTGACCATTTCATGATAAATCTCAGGAAGAATAATGAAGTTCAAGCCTTTAAAGGACAAGGTCTCTTCGTTTGGAATACGAGCAGACGAGATCCGTTCGAGAAAATCCATATGACCAACACCCAAGAACCTTAGGCTAAGCCTAAGGAAGCTATGTCCTCTTCGCTTCAGAGCTTCGGAAGTTCGGGACTTTAGAGTATGACCGACTTTACCAACCTTATACTGGTTGAAGGTAACCCAGAGACTCGATTTCCTGTAAGATTGACTAGGTGGTTCCTCGGGTAGCTAGGTGAACCCGCCTGACCAACTAGACCGGGATCTGAAACCCTGAAGGTCGGAGTCGCGAAGGACTCAACATCGTAGATCGAGGGATCCTTCAGGTCCCTTTCTAGTCGTTGATATACCAGGGATTCCTGGCGCTAGCCCCTTTTTGTTTGAAGATCGGGCACTTCGGAGGATAAGAGGAGTTTGCATCGCAACATTCTCGAACATCGAACCCCCGAGGTAATGAGATCCGTAGATCTGTAAATCTACGTGGTCGGATCTCGACCGTGAGATCTGAGGAATGTTAAAATCCCGTCAGTCCGGGGTGACGTGGTGTAGTAACATCACCCAGGGTGACGTGGACCCTAGCTTGACGTGCCACGTGTCACTTGGACCTATGTGTATCACGTACCCTATAGGCTCCTTGAAATGTAACACATGTTAGTTCCCGATACAAGTTCGCCTAGCCAACATGGTTGGTGAGATGACCGAGACTTCGGGAGTCCAAGACTTCAGACTCCAGAGGATCTGGGATGTAGTATGGTAGAGAGGCTCGACGACCTAAAGGTTGGAGTCACCTGGTGAGCTTACGGTACTTCAGAATTTCAGAACTCTGGGTGGTCTCATGCGTAGATAGTAAGGAGGCGTGAAACGTCGGAGAGCCAAACGTCGAATCCCTCCACAACTGGCATAGGAGGAAGAGAGTGAGTCCAGTCATGGGGTCGGTCTGTGAATGGTCTTCCACCATGGGGGAAGGAACTTGGGGATAACACGTGTGAGGTCGTGGGTGCCACGTGGCCCTCAACCAATAAACACCCAAGGAACTTCAAAGAGATATATCCGCGGGTTCGGGGCTCGATTTTGAGCATGGACAGCGTGGTTGGAAAGCTCTGGAGGAGCAGAGTGTAGTCGAAACCTCGGATGGAGGATTTGATCACCTAAGGAGAACGAAATTTTGATGCTCCACCGTGGGTGTGTTACAAAGAAACCAAAGTCTATAATACAACTCCCAAGGAACTCTCACTAGCTTCCTTCTCCATCCCCCTCAATGGCTCATTTCCCCTTTCATCGATAACATGTGGTGTAAACCCTTTTTCAATGCTTAAAACATGGGTAGTGTAAGTTTTGACATGTGCCCCCAAGTTTAAATCGCCAATAAGTTCCCTTGAGACACCCTCCCTCTCTGTCTCTCTATCAAAATTCTCATGTGGTGCATAATCAGGTGGGTGAGAGATTGGAGAAACCACATTTAGGTTTAAATAGACCATCTTAGACGTAGACAAAGTATGGTAAAAGGAGGGACAAAGAGATTTTAACTTACCTAACTCAATGTCTATCATTTATGCATGTGTATCCACCTCCTCCTCAACCGAGGTACCATTTTTGCTCCACGACGGATATTGTGCCGATGAGTCACTATATGTTGCCTTCCTCAGCATTGAAGATTCAGACTCTTCATCCGAGACCCTTCCTTTGCAGGAATTTCACAGGTGACCTGTCCTTCTACAATATGTGCAACAAAAAGGGAGGCCCAAATAATCCATTTTTTGTTCATATATCTTCCCTCTCCACTCAATGTCTAGGGCTTCCAGCAACCCAAGGTGAACATCCAGTTCCACCAAAATCCCCCCCCCATCTCCTATATGCTCCCTTAAGCACATCTTCATCCACTCCTAAATAACGACCCAGTTCACTCCCTATAGCAGCAAGGGTTTCCTCATTCCAAAGTTGTATCAACAAGCCAGGTAAAATGACCCAGATATGTCTCAGCTAGAAATATTTAGTTGCTGGGTTGAAGCCCACCCTCCAACATTTTAACATGAGATTGACTCCCTTTAAGACCTAGGTTTCCTGCAAGATCTTCACAGAGTCCTATGGCGTTTTGAAAATGAAACAGGACCAACCCTTTGTTAAGAAAATCATCTATGGGCTATACCCTAGCCTCGACTTCCATGTGTTTTCCACCCACCCAACAACACCCTGTCTGTTCATTGCCAGGGTAAGTAAACCTTCCCACTAAAGCACACCTAGCCAAGTTGCATGTTTCCTCCAATCCGACGTCCTCGCCAAGCACCATTTTCCTCCTACCCTTCCTTGGTTTCCAAGGTTTCTTTACATTCCTTTCCCACCCATTTGTCTTTTGCAGTGGGCAGTGTTCAACTGGGTTATACTGTGAGGTTTCACCATAATACTTCCTACCTCCTCCCAATTCACCTTTTATGGCCCCTATCTTCGTTGCATTTCATGTTTTTGTTCATGTTTCTTCAAGTGTAGCCACTTTGATAGGAAGTTTTCACCTCCTCCACCTTGTTTCTTGGGATGTGCCCCTGCACACTCTTCGAGGACTGATTTGCCTATTTTTATGCAGCCACTTGCCCTAACTGTGTTGTTTTTGAGTCCATCATCCCCATTGAAGAGGCCAACTTGCCTCCACAACTCCTCATCATCCTGACACATTAATGTTCCTATCCCACCTTCCATTTTTTGTTTGACATTTTCCAACCTCCAGTTACCGATCGAAAATCATTGTATTCAATAAAGTTTTAAAACCGCCAAAATCAAAGAAAAATGCAACTTAATGAACCTCCATTTCACTGTAGAACCCCCACAACCCTCGGTCAAAAATATAAATTTAGGTGTACTTTAAAAAACCATTCAAGTACCAAACACATTAATCCATT
Source organism: Picea engelmannii (assembly GCA_009831015.1). Taxonomy (NCBI): domain Eukaryota; kingdom Viridiplantae; phylum Streptophyta; class Pinopsida; order Pinales; family Pinaceae; genus Picea; species Picea engelmannii. The sequence continues at coordinate 61,796 of ML810153.1, forward strand.
TGAGCTAAATTTTCCATAATAGAAATTCAAATAACTAACAAGATGATGTGTGAAATGGAGGAAATCCAAATGGAAACTTATTTTATTTTATTTGTTGGTGAAAAATCTTTGATGTTAGCATTGCAAAGAGACTTGATAGGTTTTTGGTGGTAGAAGGTCTGATCACGCCTACTTGCAGAATTCGGGCCTGGGTAGAACTACCTTATCTCTCTGATCATGCACCTATCTGTCTACAGATAGGAGAAGGAAGATTTGGGGCTAAATACCCTTTCAAGTTTAACCCTACATGGCTGAGGGAGGAATATTTTGATCAGATAGTTAGATCGGTGTGGGATGACACCTCCCTTACAGTACAAGGGGATGCCCAGGGAAATCTCGTGAGAAAACTAACTCATTTAAAAGTCATTTCTATAATCTGGTTAAAAGAAAAAAAGTCAAAGGAAAAAACAGAGTTGTGTAGACTAGAACGAGAATTGGAGGAACTACACCGACTGAAGGCTATGGACGCTCGAATTGTCGAAAAAGATCATAAAGTGTTTTGTCTAGAAGAAGCTCAGAATAAAATCCTCCGAGAGGAATAAGATAGATGGTGCTTGAAGAGCATAAAGCCATGGCTCACCAGTGGAGATAAAAACACTTGATTCTTCCATAGAGTTGCCAGTTATCACCGAAATAAAAAATTCATGTGGGAAATAGATGAAGAGGATGGAAGGCTTCATAAAAAAACAACAGACATAAAAAAAAAACAACGTTTAAACACTTCAATTCATTTTACTAGGAAGTGAATACACCCAACCTTATCGCTCAGATTGAAACAACCAGTCTCTTCCCAAAAATGGTAACAGACAAGGAGGCAAGAGCCTTAGAAACTCCCTGCACAAAGGAGGAAATTTTAGAGGTGATCAAAGGCTTCACAAAAGAAAAAATCTCGGGCCCTGATGGGTGGTCTTTAGAACTATACCTCCACTACTTTGATCTAATGGGACAAGACTTGCTGGATGTTGTGGAGGATTTGAGATCCAGAGGGATTGTAAATAAACAACTAAACAACACTTTTATTGTTCTAATCCCAAAAACAAACCTGACAGTTTGCAGACTTTTGCCCCATCTCGCTTTGTAATCTTTGCTATAATATTATTTCTAAGATCATAGCTAGAAGGATCTGCCCTATCCTCTCCCAGGCTCTATCAGACGAACAACTAGGCTTCCTAAAAGGGAGACAAATTCTCGACGCTATTGGCACCGCACAAGAGTGCTTTCATAGTATAAAGACAAAAAATCTCCAAGCCATCCTTTTAAAACTGGACCTCAAAAAGGCTTTTGATTGTATCAACTGGATTTTTTTCGCCTCATCCTTATACAGTGTGGATTTGGGGTGGTCACCATGAATTGGGTAATGGGTTGTATTTCCTCGGCCATATTTGTTGTCTTGATCAACGGGGAAGAAACCAAAGTCTTCCACTGTGAGAGAGGGCTTCGACAGGGCTGCCCTCTGTCGCCCCTTCTTTTCATCCTAGTCCTGGAGAGTCTCAACATTTTACTGAAAAAAAGCCAAGCGGAAGGTTACTTGACAGGGATTAAAGTCTCGAGACTATTACAAATTTTGCATCTTCTCTTTGTTGACGACGTGATCATCATGACCACAACAAACTTGTCTGAATGGACAGAGATCCACAAACTCATTAACACTTTCTGCTCTGTTTCAGTTCTGAAGATCAACTATCAAAAGTCAACTTTCTTGGCTACGGGAGCTTGGGACGAGATTCTGTCTGAAATAAAATTGAAGTTTGGCATTGACTCTTGAGATCTAGCAGAGGGGTCAGCTACCTAGGGTTCCACATCAAACCATCCAGCTATTCTGCAAAGGACTGGAGATCGCTAATTGAAAAGTTCGAACACAGAATCCTTCATTGGTGTAACAGTTTGTTATCTCTGGGAGGCAGATACATTTTAATCAAGGATATCTTGGAAAGCCTTCCTGTGTACTAGATGGCCCTTGCACACATTCCTCTTTCTGTTCTAAAGACTCTTCGACAATTGATTTTCACCTTTCTCTGGATTGGCAGCAAACAAAACAAAGGCTACCATCTATGCAGGTGGGAGGCGATTTCAAAACCCAAATCATTGGGAGGTTGGGGCTTGAGGAACTTACTTATCTTTTACAGGGCTCTATCGACAAAAACACTCTAGAGAATTTGGATGGCTCTAGGCTTATGGAGCAAGGTAATTAAAGACAAATATATTTTTCATCAACCGATTCATGATTGTCTTAGATCGACCTCGTCTTCTCCTTCGAGAGGCTCACAAACGTGGAAACATCTCTTAAAATCGCTCCCGATCATTCTATAGTGGATCACTTGGATACCTGGCAGAGGATCTATGATTCAAATCGGACGAGACTCCATCATGGGATTGGGAAAAAAGTCCACGCTTTCTCCTCCTCTCTTGTCTTGATTACACAGTAAGGGTTTTTATTTCTTATCTCAAATAAAACACTCTCCCAGCCGCGACCTGATAGGTGAAAAATGGATTAATGGCACTACATTGGAGCTTGATAATGATCTTGAAGCAGAGTGGATCTAATTCACTCATAATCTAACTGGAGTAGGCATCTGCCTCCTGGAGATTCTAGACTCCCTCATCTAGACGGGAGGGGACAATACCGACATTTTCTCAGTAAAAAATGCATACTATGTGATTGTTGGAAAGTTATGGAGAAAACAGGATGAAGCCTGGCGGAAAAAGTTGTGGAAGGGGGATTGTCCCATGAAGATAAAGCTCTTCATCTGGCTCATGACAAAGAATAAAATTCTTGTTTGGGATAATCTATAGATTCATGGCTGGGCGGGCCCTAACCGCTAATACTGTGCAAATTGGAAAGTGAATCTGTTCTACATCTTTTTATGCAATGCAAGTTTATCTGCGTGGTCTGGAATCAAGTTACACTTGTTTTAAATCTTACCGAGAACTGGGCAGGTACCTTGGTGAAGCATTGTTTCAGCACTTGGCTCTCCTCCAACAAAATCTATCCTACGCTGCCAACCTATCTTTGTTGGAACATCTGGACTGCTAGAAACACAACTCTCTTTAAAGAGAGGCCACCTTCGATTCCCTAGGTGGTAAACAACATATTAGCAAAGTTGGCCAGTCCTGGACTTCAAGCTAAAGACCTGCCCATTCGCAGACCTAAAGTAACTCTTTCGGCTGACAGAGCAATAGCCTGGTTTGATGGAGTTGCACAACAAGGAGGCACTCTCTGCGGGGCAGGGGGGGAAATCCTCATAAATTCTCACTCTTCTATTTGTTGGATCCTCAATTGTGGGCAAGGCAATCATACCAAGGCGAAACTTATGGGGGCGTGGGATTCTCTCATCTTGGCACAAAGACTGGACATCAATGAGCTTCTATTACTTGGTGACTCCAAAGTCATTATTGATTGGATCAATGGATAGGCTGACCTCCAGGCGACAGCACTGGAGTGCTGGAAAGAAAGAACACAAGAAGCATCAAGACACATAAAGAGTCTTTCTTTCTCCCACATCTATAGGGAAGACAATAGGGACGCGAACACCCTATCAAAAAAGGGATTTTCAATTCCCCTAGGCCAAATACGATATTCTCAGTGGGAGGACGACAATGAGGGCCCCTTTATCTCGTTGATTCTATGAAGAAGTGGTCACAAAAACCAAATTTCTGATATCTATTTTGTTTTGTTGTTGTTAAACTTATAGATCCGAGACATGAAGTTTATTGGAATGGACAAAAAATTATCCATATCAAGTTACATTGTGAAAATAAAAGCGCTTTCATCATAAGAATTATGATTTTGAAATGGCTATTCGAATGTACATTTTTATATCCTTTTTAATATAAAGAGAAAATTTTCCCCTGGAAAAAAGAAGCTTTGTATACAATTATTGTGAATTATAAAAATATATGTTTGTCTTTTTCATTGTATTCACATGTCTCTTATAGCACACAATTATCAACGTAAGAAGTATACACAACTGCAACATACCATACTAGAACTTGATTGTTTGTCTTTTCATTGTCTTTACATGCTTTTGATTGTTTGTCTTTTTCATTGTATTCACATGTTTCTTATAGCATGCAATCATCAACGTAAGAAGTATACACAATTGTAGCTTACCATAATTAAATATTTCCATATACCCATATCCACAAATGAAGTTCTTAAATTGCTAAACTTACACACTTCCATGTAATTGGGGCTTATGTAGTTTTACGTGTATATTGCACAATGTTAGTCTTTTCCTAGTATAGGACGGAACTTGATTTTGATTGTAATATGCCCTTTTCATGAGATAGCTTTTCTTTTGTTTTGTTTTTGTCAAGGCGACCTACCTTTGGGTGTTGTGCATGCATTGTGTCACTTTCAGTTGACTTTTGGTTTTTCATTTTTATATAGTTTTCATCATAAGAAATTGTACTCGAGTTTCCTCATGTTGGAAACTTGTTCTTGATTATATATAAACACATGGGATGATATGACCAATGGACCATTCACAAAAGAAATTGATGATAACCTAGATTGGGAGTCCTATTCTCAGAATTGGGCCCCTCATTGGGAACAAAAATGGTCTGAAGGTGTCGAATTTGGGCTACCAGGGTTTTCCTCAAATTCAAGCATTCATGTAATACCACCTCAACATATGATAGGCAGAATGCACCAAGCATCCACTATTGCTGCAAGAGAAAAATTGATTGAGATGGGAGATATCATAAGACTGAGATCGCCTTTCAGAAGATGGTTTTGCCAGAACTCACAACAATGGCAACAAACTCCAGCTCATTCATATTTTGTGATCAATAGGATGAGAACACTACAGTCTTGGCCACAACAGAATCCTGCTGAAATTTTGTTTCAAATAAATTATTATCAATATCAGGCCATGTGGGATCATATTTGCATTTGGAATGATCGTTATAAGTATTATTATTGCATGATAAAATTTTCTGATCATTTTAGGGCAAGTACAACTCCTGAACCAGACTGGTTTGAAGCATGGTGGAAGAAGTTTGGGCTAAATCCAAGTGCTATACACCCAGATGTATGAGACATTGAACATATGTTTCGACCTCTTGCTCTCTCAAACAATGTTCACAGGCTTAACCAAATATCTGATGTTGGGTACATAACCATTTTCATAAATGAAAAATATCCTTGGGTGATTCGCGCCAAATATGTCCTCCAACAAGATGAAGACAATGATGAAGATCCTATGATGTACATGGAAATCTACACTCAACACTGGGACCCATACCACTTTAATCATTTCCAATAAATGGCCCTTAACACAAATTTTGGATGCTTGAATCAGATTTTTAGTGCACTCCATCCATTGGATACTTGAATCAGATTTTTTTTTAGCATTCCATCCATTTCAAGGGGGCAGTGGTTGCTTTCTTATATTCATATGTTCCTTGGCTTATGCCAATGATCGTATGTAAGCTTTCCACACTCAAAAACAATTTTCCATGCTCCATTTTATGCAGGGAGGCAAAATGAAACTTTGTTGTATAATAATGTAATGGCATTGTATTACATTTTTAGTTATTAATGCAAACAACTAAGTATATAACAAATAAAAAACTGAAACTTATAATAGAGAACTACTTGAGGAATGCAAACAACTAAGTATATAACAAATAAAAAATTGAAACTTAGAATATAGGACTATTTGATTGCAATTGTTAAACCTGCAATCAAATCCCCTTGAACATTCTCAACATATATGTCCTTCCCCATTCAAGTATGAGAAATAATCCCTCAATGGCTAATTTGACCTTTGTGATCTGAGTTGATCTTTGAATTGACAGAATGGGTCACCAGGGAATAATTCCCCCTTTATTGCAGCTTTGATGTTTACTAGCTCCAAATGAGGAGGAGAAACAACCCTACACACTTAAGGGAAATAATCCGCATTTTTGGGGGATGAGGGGTAGCTTGCAATGTTAGATTCTTTGTGATCATGACTATCCCTGCATTGATCAGGGTCAAATTGTGCATCTACAGGGTGGGCCAACTATTTGAAGTCGTAACAAATATGAGACTTGTTGAAAATATTTATATAACCATTTTTATGTAAATTTGGTACTTATTATCGAAATCAAAAATAAAAAATCTTTAAAATGTCATCTAGCCATTAACATTAATTTAATATGATATTGATAATAGTGATAGTAACCTAGACGAGACTGATTTTGTGAATGAGCTTGACGGCAAGATCGGGTTCAACGCCGTTCTAAGGCCTCTCAAAAAGGAAATTGGGTTGAATATTGACTTTATAGTTGTTTCTTAGATATAACGGGACAATGTTTAATAGGTTAATATGTTGATGTTTTGGTAGTTGCGGGAGGTATTAACCTCCATGGATAAACCTTTGACTAGAATAGAATATTTCAGAAGCAAGAGAAAACCTAAACAGATGTGTGAAAACCCTAGAAGACAAGTCGGCTCAACATAATAAGTAATATTGAAGTATTATATGCAAAAAAGGACAGGCCAACCCTGCTTGAAGAGACACTTGTTCACCTGGCCAGATTAGTATAAATAGAGGGCGCTTGAGCTCATTTGTACACACACTCTCACACACTCAAGATAAGTAGTGTGCAAGTCTAGAGGAGGAGTGCAGCTGCAACGACTGTAGCTGGGAGCTGGTCTTGGTTTATGGTTTTTGGACTTTCTGCTTGGTGTGTTGCCTTTGGAGAAAGCTGCGTTATCTCTTGGTTATCTGTTGGGTCTGGTACTACTTCCATAATCATTCTATCTGTCAAAGGTCACGATGCTCAGGGGTGGTTGCATGCCTATAATTGGGTGACAATATTGTGATATTTTCTATGGTTAAACAAGCACATCTTAATAGGTTATGGGCCCACACCACCTTCGGAACAGTCTAACCACTCGAAGGTAGATTCATAGCTCTCTGTGAAGCTCATTGTAGCACAATTGCAGTTGCAGTACCAATTCCTTCATGCCAGTTCCTTCGTGTTAGTTGCAACACCAGTTACAATGCTAGTTGCAACACCAGTGGTCATGCCAATTACAGTGCCAGTTGTAGCACCAGTTACAGTGCCATTTGCAGCACCAATTGCAATGCCAACACAAGTTGCAGTGAAATTTTTTGTGAAGTATTGGGACTAAGTTTTGGTTATCCCAGTGCTCCCTAACCCAACGCATCTCCTGGTGCCCTTAACCATAAAAAATGTCAAAGTTGAATTTTTGGGTCAAAGTCAAAGAGAGTCATGACTTCCTCCATAGAATAAGAGTGGTGCAACAGAAGCATGGTCTCTTGGAAGAGCATGGAAGACAAGGATTGACAACATCCTTGCAAAGAACAAAGGGAAAAATTATGGAATCACATATTGAAGGGCAAGCGTGAAAGGATGAAGAGTTTGATTTTTGGAGCTTCGAAGAACATGAAGGTGGAGTAGGAGAAATAATAAAAAGAAACTACTGCATATATGAATCTCTAGAAAGAAAAGGGATCTTTGTCCAAGAAGCAATCGTAGAGCCAAAAATAAAAATAAAAGTAAAAAAATTCTCAGATCTAATACATTCAGAGGAACAACACACTTTGAGACTCTAGGTTTATATATCAGGTTTGATATTTTTATTATTGTTGCTTAAGTGAGTATTGAAATCCTTTAGATACTAGGAACAAATGAATTCTTAATAGCATGTACTATTAATATAAATGCTTATTATACTCATTTGTAATATGATATAACATCTCCTCTACGCGATATTTCTTGTTCTTGTTCTCAGGTAGGACACCTTGGTAGTGCTATAATGAATTACTATGAAATTGACATGTTCTTATATAAAATGTTATTATATTGGAAATACTTTTTCTCTTGTTGTTTCTGTTTCGGGCAGGTGATCCTACGTATTCCAGGAAGGTTATCACAAAAAATAAAGACTCGAAAGGACTCAGAGGGAGTCAAACTTCAGAGGGAGTCACTGATAAGCAAGAAGTAAGGTTTCGTGACACTTTGCAGGATGCATAGGGACATGCAACAGACAGAAGCGTGGTTCGAGGATTGTCTCAGTTAAAGGATGAAATATCCCTGATCCCGCTGATCAACATATTTGCTACTGATCTAATGTTTTGTCTTACAGATATGATACACTGGGGGGGTTTCTAGATGTGTTTCATTTGTATATTTGAGATCTTGATGGTTATTGCATGTGCATGTGGGTTATTGCATGTGCATGTTCGTTATTTATGGTTTAAACAAAATATAAAGGATGCATGTGGAAGTAAAGAACATCAACTGTTCAATAACATGTATTATACAACTCAAGCATGGAAATGCAATAGCATACTGGAAATATAGAATATAATCGTCAGCTAGATCTCATGGATCATCATTGGAATACAAGCAAATAACATCAAAATACCCGTGATCAGAAGATGATAGCAGATCTGATGCATGCATGGATAGATCGACAAAAATATGTGATTCTGGAGAAGTACGGTAACCGCTACCAACTGAAAAACTTGTCCGGTAGAATAGACCGTCGGAATGCATTGGAAACTACTCCAATAGAAGCGCCCTGGCCTCTAGACTGAAATGGATGAGTGCCAGATCTCTCGAATTTAGTCTATGAGGCACTGGATCTAGACCCCTGGGGGGTTTGCGCACCTCCCGGGACACTGGATGCTCCCTAAAGGATTCCACCAACGAGATCTGCTACTATACGGCTCAAAACGATCGTCTTGCCAAATGTGGAACTGGGTCGGAAGGGTTTCCCTAGATCTGCTCTGATACTCTGCATGCAACCCCAAATGTTTGTCCAAAAGAGATGCACCCTAAATGGCTGGATGGTGCGCTCTGAATGATTCCATCGTCAGAATCTAATGGGGAGTAGCTTAATCTAAGCACCCTAGCTAGATCTCCATTGGGTCGGAAGGAAAATGTAATCAGATCTTTGTCCTCGTGCAGCTCCACAAACCCTCAATCTGACTTGCGCCCTCACTGGTTGAGTTGCGCCCCTTGTAACTGGACGCTCCTAAATGTCACGGTGAAATACCTGGATGGTATCTCCAATGGGCTAGGGTGTGTTTCTCAACACCGAAACCCATCAATGGTGGTGGTTTCCTCCAAAAATCCACAAAACAGTAAAGTCGAATCCTCTCCTCCTCTAGGAACTCTCAACATCAAATCATAACAATGCATAATGAGGAATTAGGTCAAATTCCTCCCTTTATACCATTCCCAATCTAATTCACCATTGACCTCACTTAAGTTAGGTGCTTTTCCTCCTAAGGTGAATAATTAATTAATTAGGTCCCCCTTTAACACCTTTTCATTCTAATTCTTCATTGACTTAGGCTTAAGTGACTTTTCCTAATTCATTGTTTAGCCATCAATTCCTCCTTGTTTCTCCATCTTGTTCCCTGTTTGTGCCTGACTATAGTCTATGGGAACACATAGACTACTAAGTCACTTCCTGCTGGCCTACTCTTGGGAACATGACATCACAAAGGAGTTGATGTCAGAATTTGAAAAGAAGGATCTTGTAGGTCTTTGTGCTGAGTTGTAGGCCTTTGTGTCGAGTTGTAGGCCTTCGTGCCGAGTTGTAAGCCTTCATGTCGAGTTGTAGGCCTTTGTGTCAAGTTTTAGGGTTCATGTCGAGTTGTAGGCCTTTGTGCCGAGTTGTAGACCTTTGTTTCGTGTTGTAGTATTCATGTCGATTTGTATGCCTTCGTGCCAATTTGTAGGCTTCATGCTGAGCTGCAGGCCTTGTGTTGAGTTGTAGGCTTTATGTCGAGTTGTAGGATACTCCAATGAGATGGTATGGTATGTCAAGTTGTTGCTACACCAGTGAGACAGTTTGGTACGCTAGTCGTGTAGTTGAGAACCTGTATGGTTGTGATGGTGTTTCTCGTAATATGATATGGGTGATCATGAGATAGCCCATGTAGCTCTGGTGATGCTACCAGTCTGTAAGACCATGTAGGTATTTCCCATGCCATGTAAGATGGATGGATAATGATGATAGTAATGATGATACTCACGACATGGGTGTATCCATGGGTGAGCACATCATGTGGGTGTATCCCATGACGATGATGGTGACACACACTACGATGTGTAGCTCTAGTGTTCTCTAGTGGGTTGTGGCCCATATACGAGATTAATAGGTCCACATGGGTGTATCCATGTGTGACGTAATGATGTTACCAATACCATGGTCTGCGTAAGCATGATGAGAGTATCATGGCATAGGGATAAAGGCTATGAATACCAAAAGGGAACATCATGGTTAAATACCTCCCTAGCTAAGAGGGAGTGTGGATGTTTTGGTAGCTGCAGGAGGTATTAACCTCCATGGATAAACCTTTGACTAGAATAGAATATTCCAGAAGCAAGAGAAACCCTAAACATATTTGTGAAAATCCTAGAAGACAAGTCGGCATGTGGTGCGTCGACATGAGGGGTGCACCAAGGTTGGGTGCACCAGTACAAGAGGCATGTTGGTTGATGGGTGCACGAGCTAGATGGGCGCACTGAGTCCATGAAGGGGTGGGATAGTTGGTTGAGTGTGAGGATTCACAGAGGTGTGTGACACACCCAAGAGACATGGTTCTTCACACAAGTGACCCTTGGAGTCCATATAAGAGCAAGGGCGTACAACCAAAGAAGGTGGTTTGGTAGAACTTAAAGGAGAGCAAGAAGAGCTCTGTAATTCAGAGGCACATGAAGAGGGTGAGCTCCCTCAAGGAACCAAGTCGATCCACTTGGAAGGACTTGTGCTTCCTTGAGGTGGATTCATTGGACATAGTTGGGTGAGCTTATCTTGAGTTGATTTTGGCTAAGTCTGGAAACATAGGTCCGTTGGAGGCATGTGTGAGGCAGAACTGAAATCTGTGAAGTCTGGAGAAACGAAGAGACAGAGTTTGTGGAAACAAAGAGACAACAAGTTTGTATTTGGGGGCACATTTGAGGTGCATCTCGAGTGGTTGCGGAGACGATTGCGACAAAGAGTCTTGGTGATGATTTTGTGTATGAGTTCCTTGGTGAGGTGAGATGAGTCGTTTGACTCTGTTGAAGTTGTAAATTGAACCAATAGTGCTCATGTTGTAACTGATTCACAATAACAAAGACTTGGCTGAGTATTAGGCATAGTTCATGTCGCATGCACTATTTATGTGTATAGATTTTATTTGTTCCAGAGTTCTCTTGGTTTCTCATGGTTGTATGCTTAAATATGACTAAGTGTTAAGAAGTTAACAATTGTTGAAGTGTACAAGAGTTACACTAGAGTAGGAGTGTGACTCATCGGTAGCCTAGAAGAAAGTATGGGTATGCTCTAGGTGAAGAGGCATAGTTCGAACGAAGTAATCTTGGTGTTTCCAAGAAGCCAAGTGAGAAACATCGTGGTGTCACACACCCTCAAGAGGTGCACAATTGCAAGATTCAGCAAGGCACGATGTGGGGAAACGATAGATGGCATCAAAGCAGATTCCTTGCAAATTTTAGAGAAGTCTTGGGGAGATCTTCACTACTATCTCAATGATAAATGGTATCAAAGCAGATTCATTGCATATTTTGAATAAGGGTTGGGGAGATGTTGAAGTTGTAAACTGAACCAATAGTGCTCATGTTGTAACTGATTCACAATAACAAAGACTTGGCTGAGTATTAGGCATAGTTCATGTCGCATGCACTATTTATGTGTATAGATTTTATTTGTTCCAGAGTTCTCTTGGTTTCTCATGGTTGTATGCTTAAATATGACTAAGTGTTAAGAAGTTAACAATTGTTGAAGTGTACAAGAGTTACACTAGAGTAGGAGTGTGACTTGTCAGTAGCCTAGAAGAAAGTATGGGTATGCTCTAGGTGAAGAGGCATAGTTCGAACGAAGTAATCTTGGTGTTTCCAAGAAGCCAAGTGAGAAACATTGTGGTGTCGCACACCCTCAAGAGGTGCACAATTGCAAGATTCAGCAAGGCACGGGGACGCGATAGATGGCATCAAAGGAGATTCCTTGCAAATTTTAGAGAAGTCTTGGGGAGATCTTCACTACTATCTCAATGATAAATGGTATCAAAGCAGATTCATTGCATATTTTGAAGAAGGGTTGGGGATATCTTCACCACTATCTTGACGATAGATGGTTTCACAGTGGATTCGTTGCATATTTTTATGAAGGGGTTGGTGAGCTCTTCACTGCTATCTTGACGATCGATGGTATCAAAGAAAACTTTGAAGGCAGTTTGTTGTGAAGATAGTTCAGTGGGAACCTTCACAGACTTGGTAAATGGTTTGGTGCAGCAAACTTGTTCATTGTAGACTTTACATCAGACTTATGACAGAGGTTCAATTGATGGTTTGGTGGAGAGGTTGGTCTGGGAGGCACACCTTGTATAGAACAAGAGAAAAGTTTGTGGTGAAACGAAGCACTTGGATAGGGTGGGTGATCATGTAACTCATCACATAACTTAAACTTGGTTGGTTTGATTTGTGACGAAAGTCATTGACGGACATGTTGTGCACACCTTCGAGAGACCAAGGATAGAGTTAATTGAGTGAACCAAGCACTTGGGAAAGGCAGATGAAAACAATATTGTTGCACGACTTGTTGTAGATCTAACCACATAAGTGAAACGTAGAGGGTGATCGTAGAAGTGATCATGAAGAGGAGCAATTCTAGATTGCAGTGAGGTGAAGCACTTGGGTGCATTAGACGACCTAGTGAAACCCAGAGCAGCTTCACAACAAGCAGTTGGTTGGGCATGTTTCCATCATGATGTCTTTGTGTCATGCATCACAAAGAACAATAATTGAGTTGAGTTGGTTTGTTGGATATATTATACCTAGGGAGGTAATATGGGGTACCTAGGGACGTACCCAATGGGAATGTGGTTATGTATAATTATGTATGGAGGACAATTCTAGTAAATAAGATCCATGTAATAGTGTGAACATGATAAATGTGAGAAGGTTTACTAGAAGGTTCCAACTACTAGATTATTCCTTCTCTATAATGTTCATAGGAGATAGAGAATGTTATATAAAGAAGTGTTCACAATGTAGTGAGCATAGTGAAGAATATTATTATTATAGCAAGCAAGTATTGCTTGGGAGTGCATTCCTTCCATAAGGAATAATATATGGTGTTAGCCTACCTTACGGGTTTTGTTTATTTCTTGTGTTGAATAATTGTTGAACGGTTTGGTTTATTCTTTTTGATATTAAGGGTTATTTATGAAGTACATTTGCAGATATATTCAGGTACTTAACAATTGGTATCAAAGCTCTTTCCTTAGCCAAAGAAGGGAAGAAATTTTTGGGTTCTTTTTGTAGATTTTTCTAGGGAAAAAGGGGGCGACGCACTTTAGACACAAATATGAATTTATTTTAGTAGTATTTGCATAAACAAATTGGATATTTGAATTCCTCTTGGAAAATACCCAATTAAAAAAAAAAAAACAGTCGAAATGGAGTCTGAGAAGTGAAGTTATTCACATTTTATATTCGACAATTTTTCAAGGTATTTTCTAGAAAAAGTCGCACGATTTACATAGTAAGTTATTTTTAAACCCTAGTTTTTAGTCGAAGATTTATTTCAAGCAAGATTTATTTTAATGGAAAAGATGATGGTCCTAGTATTGAATAATATATAAAGTCCCTCAAGTCAGTATGGAAAGAGAAGTGGAAATTTTATATACATTGTGAGTTCCAAGAAGATGCTCATATATGATGGAAATCATTTGACTATTTTGAGTGGATGACACTTTTTGTGGAAGCACTTGAAAAATTAATTTTATAAAAATGGTCTCATGCCAAGATTAAAGATAAAGAGAGCCCCAAGGGTTTCTTTTCATGTGGCAAATTTGTCTTATAGGTTCATGGATGCATTCAACAAGAAAAGATTATTGTTTCTATTAACCCTAGTTGCATGCATAATTTTATCAATGTGAATTTGGCTAAAAGGTTGCAAGTACGTGCAAAGAATATTCAAAGCACACAGGTTGAGGGTAACAATGTTCTAGTCTTTAAATATTTGAAGATTACCATGGATAAATATGTGTTGCATTCATATTTTAATGCTATAGATATGGATGATGTGGATATTGTTTTGGGATATCCTTGGATGGACTCAATTGGTACAATTAATATTAATGTGCAAAATAAGTTTCTAAATCTTTGGTACAAGAAAAAGAAAATTACATTGTAGGATGTCTCTTAGTAAGAAAGATGGGCCCATTCAGGAAAGAAAAGAAGTTATTGTAGAGTCCAAAGTTGAATCAGAGGTAGATTCTACAAAAGGAGATGAAGCAAAGCCACAAGAAGGACACAATAAAGAAGCCAATGAGATCATTGACTCAAAGGCACACTATGTTGTAGAGTTGAGGAAAAAGGAATTGATTCCTACATATGTTGTTTATTTCCATCCACACCACATAGAGAAACAAAAATCATCAAGGTAGGGGCGCGAGCATCAATACACTTATGAACTAACATGGCACCATAAAGGAAACCAATCAAGAGGCACATGGAGGACTACCAACACTGTAGGACAATATCCGGATAGAGAAATAATCCCATGGCACCATAGGTACAATAAGGATCAAGATCAAGGTCGAAAGACAACAATTGGACATCATGTTCATCTTCCATTAGAATGGATGGATGGTCGTACTTGGTACCAGTTGGCTACCTTGCTCAGCTAGTCATATTGTATGGCTTCTTCCCATGTTTCAAGGACGAAACATGTGAAGGGGGATGGAATGTAGTACACATAGGGAGGTAATATGGGGTACCTAGAGAGGTACCCAATGGGAATGTGGTTATGTATTATTATGTATGGAGGCCAATTCTAGTAAATAAGGCCCATGTAATAGTGTGAACACGATAAAGGTGAGAAGGTTTATTAGAAGGTTCCACCTACTATAATATTCCTTCTCTAGAATGTTCCTAGGAGATAGAGAATGTTATATAAAGAAGTGTTAACAATGTAATGGGGATAGTGAAGAATATTGTTATTGTAGCAAGAAAGTATTGCTTGGGGGTGCATTCCTTCCATAAGGAATAATATATGGTGTTACCTTACCTTAAGGGTTTTGTTTATTTCTTGTGTTGAATATTTGATGAATGGTTTGGTTTATTCTTATTGATATTAAGGGTTATTTATGAAGTATACTTGTAGATATATTCAGGTACTTAACATTGGATGGTTAGACTACAACCTTCGAATGAGGTGACCCTTCGCAAAGTTACAATAGTCAGTTAACAACGATATGACTTGACATTCGGGAGGTGGATGCATGGTGCCTTGAAATGAAAGAAGTCAAGGTGCGAAGATGCCAAGACATTGCAAATGAGTTTAGTCAGTTGCATGCAAATTTTGGGACTTAAACAAATTTTTTAGGTGATCGGATGGACTCATCCTTGTATCGCAGTGAATATATTACATGATTGTGGAGCTGTGAACGGTGGTTGAGGTGAGTTCATGCAGAGATTCAGTTGCTTGGGAAAGGGAGGTCCAAGACAACAGACTTGAACATGGTTGCAACAAATGATGTCGTTGGAAAGGTATGGTTGATTTCAAGTTCTTGCATTTCCTAAGTGTTGCAGTGATTTCTTTGAAGAGAAGATAGATGACTGAACATGATGAGAACATATCTCCATTCAATTTCCTTTTCTATGTCACCAACTTGTTAGCATTCCACCAACATTAGCATTGTTTCTAATCATTCACTTACAACAATCAATATATTTTTGGTGAATTTCTTGTGGTTTTGCTGTGAGTTTAAGCAACATTATGAAGTTGAGTGATATGTGGTTTGAACACATCACAGTCTCTCATTGAGTAGTAAAATCCCCACACCCAACACTTAGTTTATTTCCATTTCTTGTTGGCAAGTATCCCACACTAAATCGATTTTACATGTAAGTTTATCTAAGTAGACTTTTTTTGGTTGTGAAATCCAAAGTAGTAAGTGAGCCTGTGATTTGAGACCACACTCAACATTACTTTTTATTTTATACACATTTAATTGTTTGCTTGATTGATCGTTGGAATGGAGTGAAGGCCAAGGACTATGCAAGTCAAGTTCCCTGTGAAAATGGTAACATTGTTGTTGGTGGGGTTTATTTGATCATTAGTTAGAACCATGAATTCAAGTCACTAGCCTCTATACATATAGGCCAAAGAGTTCTTATACCTATTTAACTTCAAACATTAATCACCTACTAGAATTTCAAATTATTAATTACAACCATCTTTATCTTGACATGTGAATATATTCCTTTATATATGATGCATGGATTGCATAACTAGTGACAACCATCCTTTTTAATGGCACGTGAATGTATTCATTTATGTATGAAGCATGGATTGCATAACTAGTGATTATTGTCCTTTTTAATGGCATGTGAATGTATTCATTGATATGGAGCATGGTGGAATCCATAACAATGACTATAACAAGAGGAAGGTGCAATGTTAAGTATTGATCACATTTATATTTGTAGAATGGGATTTTAATAAAGAGTTGTGTATGCATTATTCTATAGTAGAGAATTGTATTTTGTTGATAGAACAAAGGTGGAAGAAACAAAAAAAAGTGGCACTTGATTGGTAGTTGTTTAAACAAGAGTTTGAAATTAGTCTAATATGGTTTGCAGAGAACATAGAATTTTTGTTTCCGCATTTAGTATCCATGTTGATGAGATGGCCAAGCCATAGGCCCACCATTTACACATCAAGATTTATCTTAATTTATTCAATAATGACTTATCTCTCGACCATAACTTCTTTTAAAGGAGGGGGATTGTAACACCCATAGTACATGATGGTTGTTTAGCTAATCTTGGTTATGGTTATTTTGTTGATTCTTATGCGTTGCAAGATCCTCTTTAGGAGATCATTTTTTGGATTCATTACCCCCATGTTGATTATGTCTATTGATGTTGACTTATATCGAAGATCGAGACATATGTAGCTACTTAATGATTTCTATGACTACCTTTCTAATGGAACATGATGAGTATTCTTTCATAATCATGTTTTCCATTGACTCCTACCTTGATAACGATGTGTGTGTGTGTCCTTGACAATGTACCTTCTCTTATGAGGCATTTCTATTCGTAATGATTATTATGGTTCATATTTTGTATGTTTATCAATATTTTTGGAAGAGGATAACCTACCACAAGATGAGACATTGATTAACAGGATGGGAATTACATCTGAAGGAAAATGGATCATGTTTAATTAGAGTGACCATTTAAACTTGTTACCTATGGAGCCTTGTTGGGTTGGGAGGGGGTGGTGCAAGACTTGAAAATTCCTTCCAAAGTTAACCAAGGTAAAAATCCCAAGGGAGATGAATTGTAATATATTTTACCCACCTTTTGACACTTTTAATTCTAGCCTTAAATTGAATTTTAGCGAAGAAAGATATGGTAGGGAGTGAGAAGGATAAAAGGCATAATCGAGAGGAAGCTATTACACCCTTGAGAGATTAGAAAAGAAAGTGCAACCTTGTGTGAAGGGGATAGCCATAGAAGGGATGATTGAGGATTCAGTCTTGAGTAAAAGATTTGGTTCTAGTTTATAGTATATTGGAGATCATATTGATAGCTACTCTAGCCTAGTCTATGTGGATAAAGATGCTGGGATAGTATTTCCTAACCAACTAATGTGGGAAAATCCCACTCAAGCAGAGCTCAACACCAAAGGTGCGAAATGAAAATACTCATCTATCTTTTATTAATAAAAAACCAATATTATGTAGCTATACATCAATAAAAATGACTTCAACCAACATGGAGACAAGCTCCTAAAAACTATAAACTGAACATAATAATAGAAATACAACTTCAATCACCATGTAGACAAGCTCCTAGAGAAAAAGAAACTGAACATAAAAATATAGATAGTTGGAAAGATTATCTCAACTACTCCATGATACTAGGAAACTAAGATATCTCGACAACAATAGTAGCAATAATACTCACACAATTACAATAAGGTTCATACCAACTAATGTATATGTATTACGATCCTTATCATTCCTCCCAACCAAAGAAGCATTGGCCTTCAATTATTTTAGGAGATAGGGGAAACACTATTGGTATAGCCGATGTTGAACAAACATGATGCAAATGTTGACCAGTTGAAATAATAGTTTTTGAATGATTAGTCAAGTTCTTGATGTCCCATATCACCTTATGATATGTGTTGACAATATCGTGCATGCCCAACTAATTGGAATGAACCTGAAAGGAATATTTGGATGATTGATGATGAACCAAAGAAAAGAGGGTACCACATCGCAACTCTCAAGCATGCAAAAATGTTGTAACAAGTGAGATACTCTTAAGGTTGAAGAATGTCCTCTAGAGGTGGTGCCTCATGGAAACTATGGTTGATGAGTGAGAAAAGAAAATGTTGATGGAGGAGATGAAGAAGAGTCTGTTGCTAGAGAAACCAGATGCTACAAAGATGGATGTGGATAGGGCTACCAGAAGAAAGTCAAAGAATGTTTTTTAAGATCATATTGTTGTGGTAGTTCCAATGTATTGCGGATAAGATATTTGGAGTTATATTTATGTAGTAGGTAAGTATTGTTGAAATAATTATAGTGAGCCTTCCTAGCATATTGATCAAGTCGCCCCAACAACATGCCACAAAAATCCATATCAGTGACATCACAAGTGACTTTATCCATAAATTTAGGACCAAAAGCAAACAAGATAGTGCAATATCTATGTGATCTTGGAAGAGGAGCCATGATCCTTCCATCCAAGTACATAAGGACGAGGATGAGGGTCCACTGATAAGTGTTGCTTATCAACTATTAATTTGAAAATCAAGTTTTCTTGGGAGCCATTATCAAAGATACAGACAATGGAGAAGTCATGGGAGAGATGAGCACGTGTGATGAAGAGACTATATTGAGTTGTTTAGGGTGTGGATTTTTGTAGCAAGATGACTTTATTGAGTTGAATTTTCAACTCATCATAGATCTTATCTTCCCCTAAGACCTCAATAGGAGCATTTGTGTCTTCCTCAAAGGGAGATTGTACAATTAATGTTTTATTCTTCAATTGGAAACAAGTGGACTTATTAAGTTCATGTTTCTTACAATATTGGAAAAAATTACTAAAATAATAATAAGAAGAAGACGAGAACCCTGTATAAGGAGGAGGTGTAGGTTTTAAATTTATAGATCTGGGAACTTCTCTTCGGCTAGTTGAGCTTGATTGTATGCAACATCAATAGTCACAATCTCCATTTACTTCAATTCTCAGTATAAATGTTCCTACAAGCCACTTTTAAATTTAAGAACAATTTTGTCTCTTGAATCATAAATATTGAGAATGATATGTAGGCAATTGAACAAGTTAATATACTCTTGTAGATGCATATTAAAACCTTTATGCAGGAAGAGCCATTTGACATTCATATCATATTTGTAATTTGATGGATAGAGTGTGAGGCTGAAAGCTTCTATCAGTCCCATTCATGTAGTAACTAAATCTTGATTTGTGGCTTCGTCTATAATCAAGAGTTTAGAAATTCTTGTAAACTTTAATTTGGAGAAAAACACCTTCTCATCATTAGGAACTTGGTTGTAATCAAACCAAGAATTTGTATCAAGGATCCAATTCTCAAGTTGTTCTGGATTTTAGTATCTATCATAAATTGGGACTTCACACTTGGATCATCGAGAAGGTGACTCGCTAATGAAATTACTACATATCGGGTCAATATTCGATGAAAACTTCTAACGATAAGGATACAACTAATCGTAGCGTCACAAATTACGACATAATTATTGAAATTTTAATCATTTTTTCTAGGTGCCTTGATGTGCATCGTACTTTTGATGAACTTCTAGTGTCATCGATCTTGCGAGAATATTTCATTGATCTATAGGCACACTTTATTTGCTCTAGATATGAACTTATGTCGATCTAGAAATGAAATGTAGTTGATATAGTGATGAAATTATGTCAATCTTGCGACTCACCTAGAAAATTCCAACTATCCATATAAAAATTGTTTAACAACCACTGACTTGGTCAACTTTGACATAGTAAACATTTGTCGGAGAGTGATTTCAACTATTTTGTTGTATGTGCAACGATTATAAAATATTTTTTTGGTCATTGTTCAATGCATGAAATATTAGACTTTTTTCTATGTGCTACTTGTTTCATATCCAATTATTGATCTGCATAGCTAAGATTTTGTACTTTGAAGGTTAGAATTTTTTAATATTTCTTTGTCTCCTTTAAATACCCACATTGGATCAATAACCCTTATACCCTCTTTTTTGGGGACACAAATTGTTTCCTAGGAAATAGGTATGAATATGTCTACTCAATTCGATTTAATGACTATACAATTTGTTTTGGTCTAATTCTCTTTTATTGTTTGATTTTCTTACTTGGTTATAGTGAAGCTTTGAAGCTTATGTGGTAAAAATGTATGGTTTGGATTTCTTGAGTAATTGTTGACTATTTTTATAAACCTTTAATAAATCTATGATGACAATGTGATCCGGGTGGATATCAGTGGCCATTCACCTATTCCACTAGCTCGAAATACAGTTTTCCACCTTAGCAATTTTTCTATAGTTTTTCAGGTCCCAAACGTATGGGACCATTTTGAGGCCCAAACAACATTTGGGGGCCCAGGTGACATCCAAAGGCTCTGGCCTGGACTCGGTCAAAAAATGTTCTTCTCAGCTAGACCTTTCCAATGAGATATTGTGCACCCCAAACATAGATTGTATGAAAAATTTATTCCCTCGGAAAGTTGACGTATCAACTACCCCTATCGGGGCCTGCAAATCTTTTTGTGTTTCATATTCCAAGGTTAGGGTTTTGGATTTTATTTATGTTAAAAAGGCATTTGGAGCCTCAATGTAAACATCATCTTCTTGTGAATGAGTGTATCCATCACATCTCTTCTCAGAGATAAGCTGTCACCATTCTAGAGAGTTCATTCACTATCTATTTTTACAATTTCTATACATTTCTTTCATTAATAAAATTTGTGCATTATTGTATCTTTGTGGTTTTGGAAATATATCTATGTATTTACTTATTATATTTGTTCCTTCATTTTGTTCTCAAAATAATTCACATCAGTGGTATCAGAGCAGGATGCTCCTTATCATTTCTTAGTACATGTCCCTAACGAGGCAAGGGTATAGAGAGTTGGGTCTTGAGCTAGTTTCTCTTAAGGAAAGCCACTCTCGCTAGCTCGAGCGACCTCCCATGGCGGAAGAAAAGAGAGAGGTGGGAGTAGAATATTATGTTAATCTATTTCTAGAGGAATCCCTCACATGATAGAGGGATGAAATGATGGAGATTTTTTCCCAAATCCTTCGACAACTGTCGAAAATAACAGATGCGTCTTCATCAAGCATCCACATTGGAAGTGTTGCCCCTTTCAAGGTACAAGTTAATTTTGATATTCCTGTGTTTGAAGGTCAGATAGATGCATATGATTTGGAAAAGTGGTTAAATATGCTAGAAGGTTAGTTCTATGTCCACTATTTTTCCAATAGAGAAAATATCACCTTTGCGCTCCTTAAGGTTGTCCCCCATGTGAAATATTGGTGGGAAACTTACTAGGAGAAAAATTCCACTAAGGAGTCTGGAATATTTTGGGTCGAGCCCACTTGGGATTTTTTTATGGATGCGTTCAAGGAAAAGTATTACCCTGTTGGAAACTATGATGACCAATACATGAGATGGACCATGTTGCGTCAAGAAAAGGGCCAAGCAGTGTTGGAGTTCACAAATACCTTCCATACCTTGTGCACCAATATGAGTTCAATGACTTTGAGCGACAGATGGTTCTGAAATACCTAGGGGCTTTACATAGGTACATCCAAACCGAAATGAAGTTTCTGGACATCTCATCATTGGGAGTCACTTATCGATATGCTGTCAAATTTGAGTAGAAATTTCAGTATCAGAACAAGCGGGAGTTCGGGTCTGCAAATCTGCAACAACCAAAATATGGTAAATGCGGCCCTGACTCATAGAAAAACCAACCTCAAGATAACTAGTCCAAACCGTAAGAATAGAAGGGTAATGAGAAAACGAGGAAGGACACTAGAAAATGGTGCGACTTCCACAAAATCCATTGGCACAACACCAATGAATGTCGCTCAAAACAATCATTGGTGGTCGAGCTCAAAGAAAAATATATGATCCCCAGCAAAGAATCTGATTTAGAAAACAATAAAAGGATATAGATCATTGATGTAGAAACCAATGCTATTGTCATGATCACAACAATCCAACCAGAAGAACCATAGGATCCTGAGGAGGGGGAGCGCCTCTTCCATTCACAGATGTGGGTGAAGGGGACCCCATTGCATTTATTGTTGATAATGGAATCCAAAAGAACCTCATCTCAATAGAGGTTGCCAAGTAGTTGGATTTCCCAACAACACCACACCCGCAACCATACAACATCAGGTGGATTTTCCAGGGATGAGATCATTGTGTCACCCAACAATGCCACTTGACCTACGACATCAAGCACTTCAAGGATGAGGTAATGTGTGATGTTGCCCCACTGGAAGTCTTTGATGTTCTTTTAGGCCAATCATATATGTGGAAGCGTCATTTTTTTTATGATTCTTGACCCCGTAGCATCATTGTTACTCTGGGGGTCATATCTACAGGGTACTTGAGGTAGTTCTGACTACTATCCCACCAAAACAGTGCTGCAAAGTAGTCTCTCATACAACAAAGTTTAGCTTCTTCAAGATCCAATCAGAAGGTAAAAAGAAGGAAAATAGAAGGACACTGCAACCACTACAGCCTTGACCCAAGACCTTTCTATCCAACAAAACTAGATTGACAATATTGTAGAAGAGTAGAAAGATATTCTTACTACACCTACAGAGGTGCCTCCACAGTGCCCAATCAAGAAAAGTTATAACATGTCCCTTCTTACTCTTCATGTTGCATATTCACCAATAGAGTCCTCCCACAATCATATAGATCATGCAGCTAGATTGGTTGAATGGATCCAACCCCTCCAACAACATGTTTGTGACAACCTTCAACAAGCTAAACAAGATAGCTTCTTCAACTACTTGCCTCACCAAGGTTCAAATTCAACAAAATATTCCCCCGGAACTTAATGCAATGGGGACCATTTCTTTCTAAGGGGGGAGGAGTGATCTAGGTGGATTTCGACAGCCATTCACCTATTCCACTGGCTCAAAATACAATTTTCCACCTTGGCAATTGTTCTACTGTTTTTCAGGTCCCAAAATTCCGGGGNTTTTTTTTTTTTTTTTTTTTACATTTGGGGGCCCAAGCGACAATTGAAATATCTAACATGGGTTTGGTTGAAATGTGTTCTTCTCATATATACCTTTCCAACAAGCTATTGTGTGCCCCAAACGAAGATCGTATGCAAAAGTTACACCCTCGACAGGTTGACGTATCAACTACCCCCATCAAGGCCTACAAACCTTTTGGCGTTTCATCTTCCAAGGTTAGGGTTTTGGATTTTCTTTATGTTAAAAATGAATTTGGAGCCTCATTGTAAACATCATCTTCTTGTGAATGTGTGTATCCTTCACATCTCTTCTCAGAGATAAGCTGCCACCATGCTAGCGAGTTCATTCACTCTGTATTTTTACAGTTTTTGTACATTTCTTTCATTAATAAAAATTGTACATTATTGTATCTCTATGTTTCTAGCATTATATCTATGTGTTTACTTATTATATTTCTACGTTCATTTCATTCTTAAAATAATTCATATCACAATGGATTAATTCTTTGGTACATATGGGGTCAATATTCAATGACATTTGTACTGTAAGAATATATTTGTATATTGCACTTATATTGCTTTAGTGGATTTTGTTGTAATAGGAAATCCCAATGCCAAACATCACAGATGAAGAGAATGAAAGGATGCTTGCTATGTTAAGGGCTACATTGGAGGCACAAGGTGATGGGAAATGTTATTTCCCTTGCAATCAATGCAGGGGATTTAATAGAAGAAGACTTGTCATAAAAATAGTTGAAAGACATTGTTGGAGGTATGGGAATGTTGAAGGGGGGTAAACATATCATCCCATGGTAAGTTATTCATTATATGTCTTTGTATTGAGTGTAATTATAATTTTTTCTTTCATTTTAATATTTGTTATGTACACTGATTTTTATTTTATTTTTATTATTTATTTATTTATTTTTCCAGTAAAAAAGAGCAGAGCCTGTTGTATTAACTTTCCAAAAAAAGGTTAAACCATAAACACCATGTCTGCTAACTGTCTCGTTGTGTAAGCGGAAATTGAGACAGCTGGCTATCTATGCAATCTATGAGGGAGATAAATTGGCTGCCATTTGTCTTGCCCGAAGGAAACCAAGACAACTGGCAGCCATTAGTCTGAGAAAAAGCTTTGAGTTTTAGAGTTACAAAATAATGGCGTTTAGCCATGCCTAGTCTGAGGAAAACAGAGAAAAAGACTAAAACTATTAACTGTGACATTTTACCCGGTGGCCTCGCCTTCATCCATGTTGCCCTCACCATCCTCGGTGGTTGTTAGCACAAAGGCCTGTGCACATGTCGGGCAGCGCTATCCTGGCGGTGTATTGGAGTAGGCCTCGTAGAGCAGGTCTGCTCGTTGGCTTACTAGACTGGTGCGGTGGATTAGGTCCTCCACCAAGCTCCGTATTTCAAATACTAACTTCAGGTGGTCCGAGTGGAGGAGTGGTAGGTGGCCACACCCTTCCTTTTGCATGACAGACATAGGACGTGGCATAGGAGCGGTGCCACCCTCCCTATCCAAACTAGCCCCTAACGCCTCACCTTCCATACCAATTTCCTTGGCCTCGACTCCATCGTTTCATTCCAGAGCTTCTGTTGGAGGGATCTCGACTGCTCCTGCGGTCGATTCTACATCCCATCTCTGCCGAAATTTCTTCTATGATATAGCAGGGGGGGAAATCGTCCAATTGGACTTCTCTTGTGTTGGAGCCGTGATGTTCCTTGATGGCCCGTTGGGTAGTTTCCTTGGGAAAACATGTCGGAGGGTTCCAATTGTCCGGGACTGTGAAAAGTAGGTGTGCTGGGGGGACTTAAATGGGTTCATCCGGGACAATTTCTTCAATATAGGCCATGGGAGGCAACTCAGGTCTTTTGTGTTTTCGGACAAGATGCGTCCTTGCCATGGAAAGTGCCCGCTCGAATTTTTGTTGTCTCTTTCTGCGTGTAGCCAAAGCATACCAGGCAGCCCCCCTATGGGGCTTGCCTTGTTCCCTTGGCATTTGGAGGTGCCAAGCAGTGGCTTTGGCGATAGTTAGACCATTCCAGTCGCACCAGAGCTCAAGGATTCTCCAATGTTGCAACTTCAGCTCCAAATGAGCCTCTTCCTCTCCGAAATCAAGTAAATTCATGAGGAGTAAAGTGACCAGACTCGCTATTAAGGTTGTCCGATGAGTGCTCTGTGGTTCTGTTCCCATCACGCGCGCGAGAAGTCTTGGCTCATCGGCCTGGATGAACCAGCTTTCCCCCATCCTTAATGGCGAGGGGATGGGGGCCGGTGGCCTATATTTAAGGCTTGACCAAGCGTTGTACCACGTGGCCCCTCTGTGCTAGGTGGCACCCCATCCGAGGATGTACACTAATTTTATTGATCGTTTGTAATTATAAAGATAAATCCTCCCAGGTGTATGGTGTCAGATAATGTGCCTAGTAGTAGTAGAAATACTATTTTAGAAGTTGAGGAAGATGGTATGGATATTGAATATCAACTCATTCCTATGGAAGAATATGACACTAATCTCTCAAATATATTAATGTTTTGCAATTTTAATTTGTATTAAACTATGTTTATTGTATCTAACAATGATTGTTGTAATCTCATTTATTTTTCATAAATGTCGTCAAGACATTAATGCGATTCCACGAGGAATGGAAATTTACCCTATACAAATTAGTAGGTTGCCCTACTATGAGTGCCTGCAAATATCTCATTTGTTTGATGCAATGCATATCAGGAAGAATGTAACATAAACATTGTGGAGAAACTTAGATGGAAGGAATGACAAAGAAAAAATTGTCAAAATTTCTACCGACATTCAGGAAGTCAATCATGCAATGAAAAATTCGATTTATTCAAATAACAATGGAAACTGAAATAGTCTTCCATGGCTATTTATAGAGCAAGAAAACAATGTTGTAAAAGAGGCCATTTGGAAAATTAAATTTCCCACTGGATTTTCTTCAAACATAAAGAATATATTGACGAAGAAAGGTGAATTTGATGGGGTAAAATCTCATGACTAGCATACCTTCATTAAGGTAATTATTTTGGTAGATTTCTATATGGGTAATACTTATTTTTAGTATTTTAATTTTGTTTTATTTAAAAAAAAAAATGTTCCCTTTTTTGTTACAGTATGTTCTACCTCTATCTCTCCCTGACAACTTTCACAACAATGTAAAACAAGTTATATATGATCTTGGAAAACACATGAGGTAAATAATGATTTGTATGCAAAATCTTTGTTGTTGAACTTGTCAACATGTGTTTTACTTGCAATGTGTATACTTTGTTGTTGAAACCTATGATTTGCTTTGTATCATGTGTAGGTAGTGGTCATATAAATAAAACCATAAATAAGATATAAAATATTGAATGAGATAAATTCCTTGGCTAATGTGTGAAATGCAAAAGTATCTACCTTCGACATTTTTGAATGCGCGAGAACACTACCTCATACACCAAGTTAAGGAGATTGAAATGTGTGGACCTATACACACAAGGACAATGTAGATGGTGGAGAGGCACTTGAAGTCATTGAAAGATTTTGTTAGACAAAGAGCATGTACTAAGGGTTCTGTGGTGGAGGGTTATATGGTATATCAATCCTTGGTGTATATTAGTCAGTATCTTCCTAATTAACAACAAATATGAAGGTGCCTCACATTTGGGATTTCAACTCCATCAACAAATTTGAAGGGGGGGTCCTGGTTAGGAAAAGTAGAATGAGAAAAGTGAAAGGTAATTAGATGGTAGATATATACATTACTTTGCATTATTGATTTTTTTTCTATATAGTACTTATTTATTTTTTATTCAACTTCCATCAATTATTAATATTTATTCTTAGTAATTCTTATTCTTTTTTCATACAGTTGGTCGAGAGTGGGATGCAATACATTTATACATCACAAACAATCTTGATTGGATGAAGGTATGGATAGATCAATGTATACAATGTAATGGTGGGTTATCATGGGAAGGGGTGGCTACATTTCTTAAATAAGATCATCGCAATAAAGATACCAATCTTACTCAGAGGCAAATTGATTTAGCATATGGTTTAAACCATAAACATGCAAGCATGTTATTCACCCACATCATGTTTCATTTTTTTCCCAGTATATTAATCTATATAGTCTGCTTTTTTTGTATTTTTTTTTTACTAAGTCTAAATATGTTTATTGATTTATAATGCATTTTTTACGTGTCGGTCATATTGCAGTTGACATGCCACAAGGCTATGTGGTGCAATGGTCGTAAATTTCAAATCAAAAAGTTGGATGACAAGAAGAAAACCTCTGATTGTGGGATAATTGCAGTCTTTCAGGTCACTGATGTTTCCTCTTGAAGTGACAAACATCCAAAAATATCTGAAAATAGATACTATGGGTATTTGGATGATATAATCAAGTGCGACTTTAAATCCTTCAAGTTAGTTTTGTTCGAGGTCAAATGGTATAGATTATGAATGAATGAACGTGATCCTGAAAGTACTGTGATTGAGCATGCCAATGGATTTACCATGATTAATATAAGGACATTTGAGTCGGGTACAAAAACTTATGTTCTTCCAAGCCAATGTGAGCAGGTATTGTATTCAAAGGTTCTAGGTAAAGAAGGTTGGTCGTATGTTGTTAGATATGATCCAAGAGGAAGGTTTGTAAAGTATAATGTACCAAAAGAAGATGATATTGAAGAAGAGGAAGATGCAGAGGAGCATGAGGTAGAAGTATTGCCAGAAAAAAGAAGTTGAAGAAGATGAGCTAGATGTAGATGGAAATGTTCTTGATGATGATATTTGACATTATTTTAAATTACTTTCTAATTAATTAGTGAGCAACTGAAAAGTGTACATTTAATTATCAATCCAGGGTCATATCTTACTTGCAAACTATTGTGCACCATATGTGCAAGTTGAAGTGTTATTTTTCTACAGGGTTGTAGTACTTTGAATGTCACAAATCAAGGGTTCAAGATGCTTTAATTAAGTCACCAAACTAAACTATTCTCTAAGTTGTAGAGGTATAGATATTACACTTGCAGGAAAGGAAAATCACACTTGCGAAATTGAAATCACACTTGTGGAAATTGAAATCACGCATGCAAAAATTGAAATCACCCTCGCAGGAATTAAAATCACACTTGCAGAAATTGAAATCACACTTGCTAGAATTAAAATCACACTTGCGGGAATTGAAACCAAACTTGCAGAAATTGAAATCTATACTATGATCTATTGGTGACTTTCTTAATCATAATGAAGATCTTTTTTGGGGGGACAATTAAGTGTTCATTCATCCAATCACAATCCAATAATACCAATTTCTAACTATTGAAGATTAATGTTATCACAAATTAAGAACCAAACAAAATAAAGTGCAGCTGCAAGTGGAGTTGCAACAATGAAGCTGCAAGTAGAATTGCAACAACGAAGCTGCAACACAAAAAAAAGTATTGCAGCGTTGTGAGTTGTAGCAACAAACTG
This sequence comes from Picea engelmannii, assembly GCA_009831015.1. Lineage (NCBI taxonomy): Eukaryota > Viridiplantae > Streptophyta > Pinopsida > Pinales > Pinaceae > Picea > Picea engelmannii. The sequence continues at coordinate 90,590 of ML810153.1, forward strand.
CAGTAACAGAGCTACAACGTGAGAATAGGAATGAGGCGAATACCAACAATTATGAGTTGCAACACATTTGTGATTATGAATTCATGAAAATAGAACCAATGTAGAATTGTAGCTCAAGAGTGCTAATTCTTAACAAAAAGAAACTAAATATCAACCACACACGAATTGCAACAATTGTTCTACCAGATTTTATAAATGTAGAAGATTGAAAAATAAACAGTTATGGAATTAAATAAACAAAACTAAAAGGTTAAATTCTAAACTAATATACTGGCAGTACCTGACTAAGGAGGGGCCCCTACCCCCTTAGACAAGGCACCGAGCTACGAAATCAGGACCACAAAATCACCATCACATCAAAACACGAATGAAAATAGGAACATAAATTGTATTACAGAAGTTTGAAAGTACAATAATAGTCGAATGCGTATCACTAGAATAATTTCCTCCTCCTCAACTATGGAGAAGTTGAGGTTTTTATACAACATGATTGATGTCTAAAATAATATAAAGTTATAGATGGACAACCATGAGAATCTGATTGTTCATTTGGTTAATTTGATTTTTTCAAACTTTAGTGGGAATCAGGCGTGTGTTGTCTCGATAGGAAAATCAGTTTCTTCTTTTAGTCGCCTACTTGCCTCTTATCGCTTTCCTTTATGAAGACCATTTCCCAACTGTTGGCTATAGTGTTGATTGTTGTGCTGGGAGGATTTATACTTGGAATCGCAACAATGGTAGACTCAAAGTCGCAATAATGGTAGACTTGAAGTCACAATAATGAAGAGTATTCTTGGAGTTGCAGTTATTGTCCAGAGTTGCAACAACGAACATCATGCTTGAAGTTGCAATGGTTGTCTGGAGTTGCAACAACGACGAAAACACTTGGAGTTGCAGTAGTTGGTTTGTGCATGGTTACTTGGAGTAGTAGTAGTTGGATCACACCCGAAATTACAACAATAAAAAGTGCACACATAGAGGTATTGCAACCACTATGAGGAGTTGCATCTATTGTATTACTCATGTGTAGGAGTATTAGTACAAGAAAGTAGCAAGTTCCTATAAGAAATATGCAATCATAATGTAATAATGTCATAAGGGGAAAGATTCATACCTTAGTGATAAGTAATGCAAATTGGATAAGGAAAGTATCAAAAAGGAAGTGATCAATGGAAAATATTAAACAAAAAGGTATTAGACGAGTGTTGAAAGTATGCCAATTTAAGAACTCATCATCTCTTTGAGCCCAAAAATGTTGTAAGTCCCCATAAAACCAATAATCACTCAATGTTAGAGAATTCAGGATGACCCTTGGGGCCACTGACATCATAGGTTCACTCTTCAGTTGCCTCATTCTCCTCACTGATATCTTGTTCTGTTGGAACTCCTTTGTTTTCTTTCTCTGTCTCTATTTGAGTGGCCTCATCAACTAACATGAAATATGTATCCTGGACAACTACTTCTTTTGTATCTTTGAGTTGAGCTCTTTATTACAAGTTGGTGAAGGGTTCCCCTACAAAAACAGGGCTTGTTGCAGGGTAACCTAATTCATCAAGTGCCCTTTGTTCCTCAAGCTCATGTCCGAGCATTTTTAAATCATGTTTTCTTTCATCAAAGATGAATAAGCATGTAAAGAGTGTGGGGTGCTTATCCATGTGGGATTGATTCATTGTTTTGGGGTAGTAGCCTCTATTTGTGGTTCGTGTAGCCCTAGGTCTGTTACATCAGTCGAGTCATCTCCATAGGTATTTCCTAGTGGAACCTCTTCTACTTCATGTTCTTCACTGTCTAAATTCTATGAGTGGGTAGGTTGTTCCCCTGGAGAACCTCCTATTGTTGCTTGTGTAAAAGTAGGGGCTTCCAGTTCTGTTTCTTGCTTCTCTTTTGTAGTAGCAACATTCAGTTCATCAAGAGTGCCTCTTGTTGATTCGACAAGAGGAATTGTTTCTTGTTTGTTTTCCTCAATTATTCTTATTGTTGTATCAATGAAGACTTCCAAATCCTCTTTATCTATTGTATTACTAGATTGCTCTAGATTCTCCATCTGTGGCTTCTAAGGCTTGGGAGAGTGTGTTGGAGGGGTACTTTTTTCTAGTTTTTGTGAAACGAGAGAATCTTATTCCTCATGTACCTCTTTTCTTTGTGGTGGGTCCTTTACCTCTATTACAACTTGGTATTAAGAAGGGCTCCCCACTAGTTCTGGTGGGTCAGTGGGAGCTTTCACCTCTACCTTTTCTTCGTCTGAATATCCCGTCAAGCGAGAAATAAGGCCTTCACCAAGAGTTCCTTAGTTTGGTTCTTGTGTGTCAGCCAAGGCCTCATTGGCTTATAGGTTAATGTCCTCCTCTAATTCTTTTGTGTGAGGGGAGGGTTTTTCTTCCTCTATTTCCTGGTGCTCCTCTTGGGCTTGTTCTTTAAGCTCATCAATTTTCTTATTTTTACATTGAGTTGTAGTTAGATGGTTGGTTCTCCATTTCCTTGGAATGAGGGTTTGTCACTTTGTAAATCCTCTAACTCTCTTTGTACGGGGCTTGATGGAAGTTACCTCAATGTCATTGTCATAGTCATCCTTCATCAGAGTTTCAACAGGCTAGCCTTTTTTCCCAGTTGACCTCTTGGATTTCTTTGGTAGAGGAGTCGCAACAGTTGGGCTCGATGTACCCATGGCATTGTTCCTTGGTGGAGGAGTTGCAGTGCTTGGACTCACCGTGCCCACAATATTGGTATCTAGCAGAGGATTTGTAGCTACATCTCCTATCGGTGTCGGAAGTGCGGGTGTTTCCTGTTGGGATGCCTAAAGTGCAACCACTTTTCTTTCAGTGAACATAATAGGTGGTCAGACGATATTGTTCCAGGTGCGGCCTTCTTATGCAGTGCATGGTCCACTAAGATCTTTATAAGGTCGTGGTGTGATACAAATTATGTGGGGTTCTTTTCCCTTTGAACTAGCGCAACCATCGATTGTAGTGTTTGGAATAGGAAATATGGCATGTTGATTGGCCGATTGTGGCATAGATGGTCAAACAAGTGAATATGTTGAACATAGATAGTTTTGTAGAAACCTTCATAGGTGAAGTATCGCTACACAAAGACAACCACATTCTCCCATGGGTGTGGTAAATACCATCGTTCAAAACATGTTCCTTTCTTTACTAAAGCTTCTCTAGCCTCGAGGAATTTCATGAGAACTTCAAGATGTGAAGTTCTTCTCATGTACCATCACTCGTCTATCCTTGGTAGGCCGACGAATTCTTCCAATGTCTCTTTCGTGACTTCTATATGTTCCCTTGCTACCTTGGAGTGTTCATCTCTATCATTTAGGTAAAATTAAAGACCTATCTCGTCATTATATCCCTGTAGGAATTGAACATATCCCATCCATCCTGCTTGTTCCAAAATATGTGGGATGTTGTTATAGATTTATAGTAGCAATTTTTCAATAAGCTCCCTCCATATCAATGAGCCTCCCATGGCTCCTTTCTTCTACTAACTCTGAGTGTTCGTGTTTTCAGGGGTGATGCAAGTTATCGAGTGGAGAATTTGGATTTGTGGCAATAAGGGTGGTGGGTATGGATATCATGAATATTGCAATGATGATCTAAGGTGGCAAAATTAAAAATTTACTCATTGCAAATTAAGATAAGAACTTGTACCTATCACATCTTACCTTGAGTGGTTGTACGAGTATGACATTGTTAGAGTTGCGGCGATAAAGGATGGAGTCACATTAACGGTCCCAACTAGAATTACAACATTGCTGGTGTTAATTATGTTGATTGGAATTGGGAGAATGGTGGTGTTGATGAAGTGTAGGCTACTAGTGGAGTCGTAGCAATGGGAGTTGTGGTGACAAAGCTACAACATTGAGAGTTGCAACAGCTAGAAATGTGGTTAAATGGTGGAAATAGGAATTGCATGAGTGATGGTGTGGGAGAAAGGTATGGGTGGAAAGTGAAAAAAATAAATAAAGTTGCAGGCGAAGTTACAATGACGTGAGTCACAACAATGGAGATGCAACAACAAAAAATGAGAGGGTTGGGATTTAAGGAATGAAGTGATGTTTCAAGTGGATTTGCAACCAAGGGAATGAGAGAAGGGAGATTTGTGAAATGAAGGAGGGTTGCAAGTGGAATCGCAACTAAGGGAATGGAAGGGGAGAGGTTTACAAAATGGAATAGAGCTGTAAAGGAAGTTGCAGCAACGAGGATTGTTGCGATAAAGGGAGTTGAAACAACATGAGTTGTAGCAAAAGGATTTGTAACAATGACAATTGCAGCAAAGGGAGTTGCGGTAATAGGATTTGCAACAAAGGGAGTTGTAACACAAGAGTTGCAACAACGAGAATTGAGGCAAAGGGAGTTGCAATAACGGAAATTGCAACAACTTGATATGAACAACAAGGGTTGAAACAACGTTGTTGTCCCTTGCATATCCTGAAAAAATAATTATTAGAAAAAAACAAGTTTTTATGAAAATTTATTGAGAAGGATCCTCACATAACCATCACGAAATCGTGAAGTGCCCTTCTTGTTTATTTTGGGTTGTTTTTCTTTTTTTATGGGCTAGCTAGGTTGGTTTTCATACATTTTTTTTAACAAGTGAAGAACAAAGATTATCCAGCCTAGAAACAGTCATCCTAAACAAGTTCCAGATCACTTTCGGTCCATCCATTTCCAATCTTCCTAAAAAAGGCTTCCTTCAATAGGGTTCGGTGATATAAGCGAAATCTATGTCCATTGGCCATTAGAAGAATTTTGTCTTCATCTATGGTGTATAATTTGATGGCCCCACTATTATATACTATATCAATCTCATATGAACCAAGCCATTTGGTGCAAAATTTTCCTCTAAAGTCCTTGAACCTAGAATCAAATAGTAATGCCTAGTTTCCAGCTTTGAACTTCTTTTTCTTGATAAACTTATCATGCCATATATCCTTTTGGTGTTTTATCAATGTGGCTCAGTGTAGGGAATCATATCGTAGCTCATCCAACTCGTTAATTTGAAGTATTCTTTTTTTTTTTAGCCTCTGATAGGTCTAACCCAAGTTGTAATGTTGTCCTAGGTCCAATGCCCCCTCCCAATACATTTTTCCAATAAAAATATCCTTGTTTTACTGGATATCTTGGATTTTTACCAATTACCCCTTTTTATACCGCCCAATACCTATAAAACCCCTTGTACCCTACATCCCCCCCCAAATACCTACAATAAATTGGCTCTATTTTTCATAGTTTAAAAACCCCCTTTATGAATGAATGTGATAAGATATTGGTCAATAAGGTGAAGCCCCCATGGAATCTATCATCCCAGTCCTTAAGATTTAATATGACGGTTTTAGTGATGATGGCCTCAAGGATCTTATTAGTCCCCTCTACTTGTCCATTTTCCTGTGGGTTGTAACACCCCAAGGACGTGCCCCAGTTATATTATGAATTGTAATCATGTTTTATAGGCCGGTGAGCCGAGTGTTGATAAGCTGGTGGGATTATGTGTTTATTAGGCCAGAGAGACTAAGTGTTAAAGGCCAGGAGCCTATTTTTGTATATGTAATTATGTAGAACATTAATAAAGATTAAACATCGTTGTGTGCAGACCGACCATGAAGAAAGAGTGACGGGGGACTAAGCTTCCACAGGGTGGGTAACGGAAAAGGGGCTGAAAGGTTGGAAAAAGGGGCTAATCTTAGGGGCTTAAGTCCTTGAGAACAATAATTTATTATTATTCCAAAGTTGCGTGACAAACATGTTTTTATCCTAAGTCTTGGGAAAGGCATCGTGTGCAAAAAGGGAACGCATGTAGCTCCAGGAAGACAAGTGTCGATGTAGGCACATGCAGTTAAAAGATGAAGCGTCAGCTGTGTTGGGGGTTCACTTACCATTTTCCATCCTCCGTGAATTGGGTAGAGTCTCTGCGAGTTCCCTATGTATACCCTCACGCATTTCTGAAAATAAGAACCGTGAAGTTGACCGGTGTATTCCCGTGAATCCCATGGCCTCTGTATTCGACCTTTGCAATATTCATGCATGCACCTAAGACCCGAAATCCGTGAACCGTTCTGTGTCTTCTGAGGAACTCGACACCTGAGTAATCACCTTAGTTGTGTCGTGTCTTAGCGTGGGTTGTTGCCGCCTACGATGCCATGCCCATATGCTATTGATACTGTCATCCATGTGTGAATGGGTGTTGAACCATTGTTGTTTTCCTCACCTGGTTGGAGCTGAGTCGAGGAGTGTGTTGAAGAAGCAGGTTGTCAGGCCCAAGGTAGAAGAGGCAGGTTTTCAGGCCTGTGAGCAACTCTCTCCAGGTGAGAGAGTCTGCTGGGAAGTGGTTTTCTCCTAGAGAGAGTCCAACACCAGCTACAAAGCTCTGAGAATTCTTGATTTGGCCTGTTGCCAAGACCCAGAGAGGGAGGTGAAGCAATTGATGGACTGTTCCTGTGAAGGTGTATACTCTCCGGTGGAACAAATATGTGGGGAATGAGAGTCTATGAGTAGTGGGTGTAAGAAGGCTCATAGAGAGAATCCTTCCAATTGCTCTGTGCAGTTTTCCTATAACCTCAACCTGGAAGGTCTGCACGTAGTTGGTGGAGTTACTCCAGTTCCAAAGATAAGTATCATTATATGTTTAATTTCAATTAAAATGCATGTCTGTGATGCTTGTATGTTTTCATGTATTCCGTTGAATGTATGCATTACTGTTAATTCCATTAATTCTGTATGTTAGCAGTAATTCTGTGTTTACTTTGTATTGTTTGGTTAAATATGCATATTAAATATATATGTATGAGAATGTTATGCGCAGTAGCATTGCCCGATAGTGGGGTTGATGGTCAGGGACATTACAATATGGTATCAGAGCATGGTTTCAATGTTGAGCCTAGATGGGCCAAATAAGTGGTCTTTGGACCCAAGGTTTCGAGTGGAAATGGTGATCATAGGAACCAATTTCAAACCTTAGAATGTTTCTGAGTGCCAAGGGGTTACTTGGTCGTGTTACGAATCTCAGGAGGAGTAGCGGTAGAATAAAACCGCAGTCGGCATGGTATTTAACCAGAGAGAGAGAGAGAGCTCAACACTTGGGATGTTGGAGCCATAAGATCTGTTCGGAAGGAGAGGACAAACCTTTACGATCGTCAGATCTAGAGAAAGTGCAGAAAGGGTAACCTGGAAGTACTTCAGACTTCGCGACATCGATGAAACTGAATGCAAAGGTAAGAGAAAGGTTGAAACCCGAAGCTCCAAAGTCTGAAGGAGATCTACACCGTAGATCGTAGGAAAAGAGCCCGACCGTTAGATACGTGTCCAAGAAGGCAAAGGGAAGTCACTTTGGAGGATTTCAAGTGTGGAGTGTAACAAACTCCTGAAGTCCCGAAGGCCGAAGTAGATCGCAACCGTCCGTTGCGAAGGACATGCATCAAGAGATCATGTACTTCGAGTGGAAGTACTTCAGGAGGAGGAAAGTGTTGTGAGTTTGAAACTCCTGAAGCCTGAAGTGTCGAAGTCACTCATAGCCATTGATCATGAAGGAGGACATGCGTTGGTGGATCGTGAACTCTGGGAGAAAGCACTCCGGGAAAAAACGAGCGTAGAGGAGTTGAAAATCCTGAATTCCAAAGCTCTGAACCCGAAGAGCCAAAGTGGTGAGTCACGATGATGTCACCTGGAGGTGACGTGAACACATGGGTTGTGTGCCAAGTGTAAGTGGATTCCAAACCGTGGAAGGTTGAGATGGCATTAGGAACGTGATGAGTGTCACCCATCTGAATGGGCCATGTATCAGTCGCTAGTATTCCACCATGTGGCATCCTGTATGAGCAGAGTTAGAGGGCCTCGGGGTTACGTAATGTAGTTAAAGGTCATAGGACCCACAGTGGAGTTGATCACGATACATCAAGATCAACGACCATGAGACATTGCGGGGACCCAAGTTGCATGGAAGATAATTCTCCAAGGTGGTCCCGCAATCCAAACCACGGTTTCATTGAGGGGTTACGTGTCAGCATTAGAAGAATTGCGGGACGAAAGGCGGGTTTCTCTAAACCACCATTGCATGCCTCCGCAATTGGAAAACGTTAAGTGATGTGACGTAATGATGTCACCAAAGGTGATTGGGAATGTTCGGAGATTAACAATTCAGATGTGCGGATGCGAGATCCTTCGAAGCTCCGAAGTCCCAAAGACTCGAAGACTCGAAACTCAGACACTTGAGGTTCCATAGTAAGTGTCATCCATTGGATGCTGGGTAGACATGGACTATTTATCCACTCTACTTCGTGAGTTCGGTAACTCTGAACTCAGAGAGATTGTTGTTTTGTGCTTTGAAAATCTTCCAAAGTCGAAGGCCCAAGTAAGTGCTTATTGATCTAGCACTTGGTCACGACCCATGGTCGCGTGGGTTGGGGACTGAGAGAAAGGGGCTAGTGCCCGAAAAAATCACAGAGTAGAGCCTCGAAAGAAAATGGAGTTTGAAAGTTTTCTCGAATCAGATTTGTTTGTGAATGTTGTGGGATTTGTTAAGGAATGATGACCTGACAAATTCTGGTTGTCTGCACGTTGTGTTTGTAGAAGTTTAATGAGTGTCAGAACCGAATAAAGTTGCCACTTAGTGAAAAGAAATGGAGGAGGCACATAATGATTCAAGTTCAAAGAATGAAGCTAATGGAATGTATGTTCATTTCGGAGTTGAAGGGTCGAACTCCAATGGGCATGGAGAAGAGATAGATAAGAAAGGGCATATGATGAAAATCATTGAAAGATTGCAGAAAGATGCCCAAAATCACCGAGAAGATAACATAAAGCTCATGAAAGCTAAGGAACAACAGGGAGAATTCAACTTAAAGTTGATGAAGAGTCTGGAGAGAATAGAAAATAAGTTGGACAAGGAGAGAGACTTGAGCAAAACAAGGAGTCACCATACTTCTGAGGGAAGAAGATCAAGGAGTGTTGGTAGACACCATCATCACTCCCAAGGTCGCTCCAAGAGGAGGGCACATAATAGTTCAAGCCCATCTCCTACCAGAAAGAATAGGAGATCTGGAGTGGATGAACTGAAGGGATAAATGAACAAGATTAAGGCTCCTACATTTGATGAAGAACATAAGAAGGAGGAAGATGTCGAAACATGGTTGCTTGGCATGAGAAAATATTTCCAACTGCAAAATTATTCCTCTCATGCAGAAGGAAGAATTGCAATGTATCAACTAAAAGGAAAAACATCCTTGTGGTGGGATCATCTTGTGCAGGTGCAACACATTAGAGAGAAATACGTCACTTGGAAAGAATTCAAGAGGTATTTTGAGAAGAAATACTTGACTAAAAGATACTATGACAGAAAGATCAAAGAGTTCTTTGAACTCAAACTGGGCAACATGACCATTGATGAATACAAATGAACATTTTTGGAATTGTTGAAGTACTTTTCATTCATCAAAGATGAGACTGTCAAGATTCAAAGGTATTTGAGTGGACTGCCACCTTCCATCGGTGACAAGATCCAGTATGATGACCCTAAGACTATGGAAGAAACTATAAGAAGAGCAAAATGATTATATGATAAACAAAGAGAAAAGCCTACTTTTCGGAAGGCTTGGGATGACTAAAAGAAGTTTAAGAAAGAGCAGAGGCATAAGGGAAACAAACCTCCCTTTTTCAGAAATAGTCCTCAAGGACAGCCATCATTTAGAGAGTTGATAATGGTTGATGCAGGGGAACAAAGGTCAAGGCATACACCCATTTAGTGTTGGGGCTATCAGGGGAAACACATGTACAAAGATTGTCCCCACAAAAATGGCAAAGTGAGAGTTGTCCATAATGTTCAGCAAGCTGAAACAGTGGAAAACATGGGTAGTAGAATACCAAGAATCTACGCAGCCCTGGACAACAAGCAAGCAGAATATCAATCGTACATGATTGAAGTGGAAGGTATGATCAACAACCATGCCTTTACTATTTTAATTGATTCATGGGCTAGCCATAGTTATATAGATCCTAGAGTGGTGGAAAATTTTCAATTGTCGAGAAGCAAACATGAAAAGTCTTGGTTAGTGAAGTTGGATACAAGAACCAAGAGGAAAGTCACTGAGTTAGTTAAGTCCTATCCAATGGACATGAATGGACTGAGCACAAAGGCTGAATTGAACATTTTGCCTTTAAGTTCTTATAACTGTCTAGTTGGGATGGACTGGTTAGACCAACACCATGCCATCATGGACTGTCGTAACAAGGCATTCACTTGCTTGGATGAGGAAGGAAATTGGAAAACAGTCCAAGGAATTCCCGGAGTTGTTGCTATTAGAAAAATCTTAGCAATGCAACTGAAGAAGTGTTATAGGAAAGGTTGTCAATTATTTGCAACCCATGTAGAGGAAGCATCTAAGGATGAAGTCTCAAATATTGGAGATCATGCGGTACTAAAGGAGTTTGAAGATGTATTTCAGGAGGTACTCGGACTACCCCCAAAGAGAGATATTGACTTCTCTGTAAACTTGATGCCTGGAGCAACTCCAATGTCAAAAGCTCCTTACAGAATGAGTACGCCAGAGCTGAAAGAACTACAATTGCAACTTGAAGAGCTTCTGAAGAAGGGGTATATACACCCAAGTGTGTCACATTGGGGATCCCCAGTCCTGTTCATGAAGAAGAAGGATGGGACATTGAGATTGTGCATCGATTTCAGACAGTTAAACAAAGTGATTGTTAAGAACAAGTATCCTCTGTTGTGGATCGATAATCTCTTTGACCAGTTGAAGGATGCTAAGATATTTTCGAAAATAGATCTTAGATCAGGATATCACCAGGTAATAATTAAGGATGAAGACATCAACAAGACCACCTTCAGAACAAGGTATGGTCATTATGAATTCACAGTGGTTCCATTTGGGTTGTCAAATGCACCCATTGTTTTTATGTGCCTAATGAATGGTGTATTCAGAGACTATCTAGACAATTTTGTCATAGTATTTTTGGATGACATCTTGGTGTATTCCAAGTTGGAGGAAGAGCATGAACATCATCTGAGGATGGTGCTGCAAGTGCTAAGAGAGCACCATATCTATGCCAAGTTGAGAAAATGCTCATTTTATAAAAAACAGATCCATTACTTGGGGCATATCATTTCAAAGGACGGGATAGTTGTAGATCCTGAGAAGATAGAAGCCATCAAAGTATGGTCAGCGCCTTAAAACGTGACATAAGTCATATCCTTTATGGGTCTAGCTGGCTATTACAAAAGGTTCATTGCAGGGTTCTCGAGGATAGCTCACCCTATCATTTCCTTGCAAAGGAAGGAGAAGAAGTTTCAGTGGATAGAAGAATGTGAGAAAAGATTTCAACGATTGAAGCAATTGTTAACCAATGCTCCAATCCTGAGGATTGTAGATCTGAATGAAGACTTTGTAGTGTGTATGGACGCATGCAAAGAAGGCTGGGAGGATTCCTCGATCATAATGGGTTCGTAATTTGTTATGAATCCAGAAAGTTGAAAGAGCACGAAAGGAACTATGCAACTCATGATTTGGAGCTGGCAGCCATCATTCATGCTCTGAAGAAATGGAGACATTACCTCATGGGAAGGAAGTTTGAAATGAGGACAGACCATAACGGTCTGAAGTATTTGTTTGATCAGCCAACCTTAAATGTTAGGCAAAGTAGATGGTTGGAATTCCTTTGTGAGTATGACTTTGATATCAAACATATCAAAGGAAAAGAGAACAAAGTGGTTGATGCACTCAACAAGAGAGTGCATGAATTACATGCTACAACCATTAGCATGTACCGAACTGATATTAAAGGTAGAATTTCGGAGGCTACAAATATAGATTTGCAGTACCGGGATTTGGTAGCAAAGCGACAACAAGGTAAGATTCCATAGAAAGTGGAGAATTATAAATTGGAAACTGACAGAACACTTCTGTACAAGAACATAATTTATGTACCTAACGTCCAAGAATTGAAACTTATGATTTTGAAAGAAATGCATAATGTGCCTTATGTTGGGCACCCTGGATATCAGAAAACAGTGGCAACAGTCAAAGGCCATTACTTTTGGCCAAGTATGAAGAAAGAGATTGCATAATACATCACCAGATGTATGGAGTGTCAGAAGGTTAAAGCTGAGCAGAGACACCGAACATGGTTGCTACAACCTTTAACCATTCCTGAGTGGAAGTGGGAAGTGGTGACAATGGATTTCATCATGGGATTGCCTAGAACCGACAAGCAACATGATTCAATCATGGTGGTGGTGGAAAAGCTTACGAAAGTTGCCCATTTTATTCCACTAAAGACTACTCACAAGGCATCTAACGTTGTCGATATTTTTATGAGGGAAATAGCACGATTGGACGGTATTCCCAAGACAATTGTGTCTGACAGGGACCCAAAATTTACCTCAAAATTCTGGAAAGGGTTATTCAAGGGGTTCAGAACAAATCTGAACTTCAACACTGCTTACCATCCTAAGTCTGATGGATAGACAGAGAGGGTGAATAGAGTAATAAAAGATATGTTAAGGATGTATGTGATGGTAAACCATCTAAACGGGAAGACTTCCTACACTTGGTATAATTAGCCTACAATAATGGGTATCACTTTATGGCAGAAAGTGAAATACTCTAGTAAGTTGGGATAATCCAGCTGATAGAGCAGTAGTTGGGAGAGAGTTGCTCAAGGAAATGGAAGAGAAAATGCTAAAAATTAAGCAGAATTTAAAGGCTGCCCAAGACAGGCAGAAAAGTTATGCTGATAAAAACAGAACCCACAGAGAGTTTAAAGTGGGTGATCATGTTTTCTTGAAAGTGAAAGCCAATAGAAGTTCCCTGAGGTTGGGAAACTTTTCGAAGTTGGCAACTAGATTTTGTGGGACATTTGAAATCCTAGAAAGGATTGAGCCAGTTGCATATATTCTTGCATTACCTGCATCCATGACTGTACATAATGTGTTTCATATTTCATTGCTTAATAAATATATACCTGATGCTAATCATGTAATCGATTGGAATGTGATTCAGGTGGAACAAGAAGGTGTCCTGCAAGTGCATTTTGTGCGCATATTGGACCGGAAAAGCAAACAACTTTGGAATCGAGCCATAGGGCTTGTAAAGGTCCAGTGGAACTTGTACGGTCCTGAGGATGCAACACGACAGCATGAATATGCTATGTGGGAAGAATACCTGCATCTTTTTGAAGATTTTGAAAATCTTGTTGATGTTGTGTAAAGAGTTGCACCGAGGACAGTGCAAAAATAAGGGGAGGGGATTGTAACACCCCAAGGACGTGCCCCAATTATATTATGAATTGTAATCATGTTTATGAATTATAATCATGTTTTTTAGGCTGGTGAGTCGAGTGTTGATAAGTTGGTGGGCTTATGTGTTTATTAGGCCAGAGAGCCTAAGTGTTAAAGGCTAGGAGCTTGTTCTTGTATATGTAATTATGCAGAACATTAATAAAGATTAAACATCATTGTGTGCATACCGACCACGAAGAAAGAGTGATGGGGGACTAAGATTCCACATGGTGGGTAAGGGAAAAGGGGATAAAAGGTTGGAAAAAGGGGCTAAGCTTAAGGGCTTAAGTCTTTGAGAATAATAATTTATTATTATTCCAAAGTTGTGTGACAAACATGTTTTTATCCTAAGTCCTGGGAAAGGCATCATGTGCAAAAAGGGAATGTATGCAGCTCTAGGAAGACGAGTGTCAACCTGGGCGCATGTAGTTAAAAGCTGAAGCGTCAGCTATGTTGGGGGTTCACTTACCATTTTCCATCCTCCGTGAATTGGGTAGAGTCTCCGCGAGTGCCCTCTATATACCCTCATGCATTTATGAAAACCAAAACCATGAAGTCGACCGGTGTATTCTCGTGAATCTTGTGGCCTCTGTATTCGACCTTTGCAATATTCACGAATGCACCTGAGACCCGAAATCTATGAATCGTTCTGTGTCTTCTGAGGAACCCGACACCTGAGTAATCACCTTAGTTGTGTCATGTATTAGCATGGGTTGTTGCCGCCTGTGGTGCCATGCCCATCTGTTGTTGCTACTATCATCCCTGTGTGAATGAGTGTTGAACCATTGTTGTTGTCCTCACCTGGATGGAGTTGAGTCGAGGAGTGTGCTGAAGAAGCGGGTTGTCAGGTCCATGGTATAAGAGGCAAGTTTTCAGGCATGTGAGAAACTCTCTCCAAGTGAGAGAGTCTGCTGGGAAGTGGTTTTCTCCCAGAGAGAGTCCAGCAAGAGCTGCAGAGCTCTGAAAATTCTTGATCTGGCCTGTTGCCGAGACCCAAAGAGGGAGGTGAAGCAACCGATGAACTGTGCTTGTGAAGGTGTATACTCCTAAGTGGAATGTGCATGTGGGGAATGAGAGTCCATCAGTAATGGGCGTAAGAAGGCTCCTAGAGATAATCCTTCAGGTTTCTATGTGCAGTTTTCCTATAACCTCAGCCTAGTCTAGGATTTCCTTGCCCTGGGTGGAGCTTGGTCCCAGCTCGGGGGTCACCCATTGCTGAGCGTGATAAGCAGTGTGGTCTAAGGCTGGGAGGTTCATGGAAGGTATGCACGTAATTTGTGGAGTTACTTTAGTTCCAAAGATAAGTATCATTATGTGTTTAATTTCAATTAAAATGCATGTCTGCGATGCTTGTATGCTTTCATTTATTCCGTTGAATGTATGAATTACTGTTAATTCCATTAATTCTATATGTTAGCAGTAATTCTATGTTTACTCTGTATTGTTTAGTTAAATATGCATATTAAATATATATGTATGAGAATGTTCTGCGTAGTAGCGTTGCCCGACAATGGGGTTGATGGTCGGGGACGTTACATGGGTGATATGGTGTTGTTACTCTGTGCTTGATTTTTTAGTTGTCCATCAGGTCTCTTACAAGTCGTGATGTGAATTGAGTTCCTCAGTCTATCACTATCTCTCATGGTATTTCAAACCTTACAAATATCTCTTCATGGAGAAACTCCACTACTACTTGTTCATTTGCTACTGGAAGTGCTTTTTCCTCCATCCATTTTGTGACATAGTCTGTGAAGATGAGAATGTAGGAGTGCTGATAGAAAGAGGGATTTATTGGTCCCATAAAATCAATGGCCCATTTGTCGAAAGGTTATAACCCATATCTAGTTGTTGTGGAATTTCATCTATCTGTACAGGTCTACTCATGCATTGTCAATTGTCTCACCTCTTCACATATTCTTTGGTGTCTTTGAAAAGTGTGGGCCAATAATACCCTTGATGGAGTACTTTGTACCCAATCCTTTTATTTGCAAAATGGCCCCCACATGGCCCATCATGATAGGATTTTAGTATTTCATGGACTTGTCCCTCTCACACACATCTTCTGATAATCAAATTAGGCCCAGTGTAGAAGAGGCATCCATCAATCCATGAAAATATTTCACTTTCCCTGACTATACTTTGTCGTTCTTTGGGAGTCATATGATGCAAATTTTTTCCTTCAGCCAAAAAAACAGCAATGTCTACAAACCAATGTGAGATAGTAGACACTACAAATGTTGAATTGGTGTTCAACACCTCCTTCGGGACTTGCGACATGGTCTAACAACCTCCCGTGGATCCATTAACTCTAGCGGTGATGAGTTTACCAATCACCCGCGGGTTTTGGTCTAACAACAACCGTACTGCCACTAAACCGGTATCAAAGTGAAAGGTTACAGGTTCGAGTCCGCTCGATTGGTGTCGAGTATCTCAGTTCGTGCTGAGAGCCCTTAGTTGGTTCTGAGGGGGAGATTGTTGAATTGGTGTTCAACACCTCCTTCGGGACTTGCAACATGGTCTAACAGCCTCCCGTGGATCCATTAACTCTGGCGGTGATGAGTTTACCAATCACCCGCGGGTTTTGGTCTAACGGAAGCCGTACTGCCACTAAACTTGTTTGAAAATGTTTAACAGGTAGCATAAGCTTGTCATTGATGGCAAGTACAACAATAATGATGGCTTGAGTACCACAGCGATGATCAACAGGCAAATAGAAGATAAGTCCAGGAAGATCGAATGATCGAAGGCAACGCAACGTTGATCAGGCGTGATGAAGTCCCGTAAAGTTTGTGAAGTATTCCTGATCATTGGATCCCATCCAAAATTCCCGACAGAACGATGACCGTCAGATCTCAATGTAGACAAGAGGAGCGGGCTGAACAAGAGGACAAATCTCAGACGTTAGATCTGAGCGCAGGGTCCGACCACCGTTAGATTGAGGAGAACTTGCACGATCCTTAAAGAACAAGGAGAAGCGGGCGTAATCGCGATATGCAAAATCGCGACTTAATCTGAGCCATCAGATCGAGGTTGAATCTGGACCGTTGATCCCAGTCCATGTCGGAGTTTCGAGGATCGCGAGTTAAACATGTCAAAGATTATTAACATCAGGAATCCCGAAATTGCGATATGCGATATTACGATTTAATCGCAGCCATCAAATCAAGATAAGATCTGGACCGTCGATCCGACTCACGTCAGCAAACCACGTCATCTAGGAACACGTGGCACAACCAGGTAATGACAAGTGTCAGATTGATTCAACATTCCAAGCACATGTAAGTCATGAATCAGGGTGACACGTGGCAGTTATTTAACACATGTGACGTCAGCAAACTTACACCATGTCAGAGTTTCAAGGATCGCGTGTTGGAGATGTCAAAGAAACAATGCAACAGGAATCTCGATTTTGCGATATGCGAATTCGCGATCCAATCGCAGCCGTTGAATCAAGATCAGATTTGGACCGTTGATCTAACTCCATATCGAAGTTTCGGGGATCGCAACATGGAGAGGCAAGTAAACAATGCAACAAGAATGCCGATTTCACGATATGTGAAATTGCGATTCAATCGCAACCGTTGAATCAAGCTCTGATCAGGACCGTTGATCCCATGTCATTTCGGGGTATCGGGGATCGCGACTTGGAAAGTCGAGATGCCTCATCTCCAGATCCACGAAACGCAAATTCGCGAAAAGCACTTTTTGCATAGGCGCTTGGTTATGACCATAGTCACATTGGGAAAGGAGCTAGTGTAGAAAAGCTATGTATCGAGGTTTCAGAGATCGTGACTTGAAGTATCAAAGACACTTGGGCATAGGAATGCCGAAATGCCGAAACCCGATTTAAAGGCAAGATTAATAAAGTTCATCCAACGACGCAAATAAACCTTAAGGAGATTAGAGGGCTACTGTAGCACGACATAGTATAACTGCCAGAAACCACTGATGGTTCCAGCCAGAGGACTCGAAGACACATGGGATGATTGATAGAGAAGGTGAAGAGCCGATGCGAATCTTCAAGAGGAATGAAGATGTTCGTGAAGGCGATTGACAGCTGGATGGGCATTGAGGCCTGTAACTGAAACAAAGAAGGTGAGCTCGACTGTCACAGAGAAGACGAAGAGTCTCAACTGCCAGAGAGGCTGAGGAATCTCAGCATAACACCCAGTGATGTTGAACGCGTGGGAAAACAGCCATAGAAGCTGAAGAGTCACGATGATGATCACGCAAAGCACTTGAGATGTGGAGGAGATTGGCGCAGTATGAGCATGCAGAGGAATGACGAATATTGCATGCACAAGATGCACAAAAGCTATATATACATGATACAGAGAAGAGAAGAGGTTGTTGTTGTTGTTGGAGTTTGTTGTGGTTGTTGTTGGTGAAGGTGATTCATGTGTGAAGAAGGATCAGAGTGCAACAACTGAATTGCACAGAAGAGGAACTGTGGAGTGAATGGACATGGAGCACAGAGCATAAAAAGCAGAAGAATAGACAACGCAAGTCAAGTGTGCAGAAAGGCAATGAGGCAGACAGAGCAACGAAATGCAGCAGAACAGTGATAAGTCTGGTAAGCCATTGTTGAACATCATATCACTGTAATAAGTTTCAGTAGCAAAGATTTATATTTCAGAGAGGTTGGGAGGTGCTAGGGAGGACTGTTGTCCTCATAGGTTCAAGTGGGTGCTTGAACACAGGGAGTTGTAGCTTCCATCTGGTTGCAGCCAGAGAAACCAGGGTGGC
>ML810154.1:36193-94079 GCA_009831015.1 Picea engelmannii
GAAAACATAAGGTGCAAACAACATGTCCAATTCCTCCCCTTTTCTTATAGTTTGCACCAGTGAGGATACTGTCTTTTAATCTTAACCACATGAAGAAAATAATTTTGCTTGGAATATTAACTTTCCAGATTGGTTTATACCACTAATTAAAAACACCGATATGTGAAGAATTTGCAATGCACTGATAAGTTAAATCTGCAGAAACTGATCCTACTGCCTTGTTCCATGAGAGAGAGCCATCGTGAGGTCCAATTGTTTATCCTTTTATCAACTTTCTCAATCAACCAATTCCAACCCCTTATTCTCTAACCATTAGGTTTTAAACAAAAACCTAAATATTTCATTATGTCCTCCATTTTAGTAACCAGAATGTTGTAAGCTTAAAATAGGCTTTGTTAAGGATGGAATCGATGTTTTCCGATAAAAAAAATGATTTGTGACAATTAACCTCCGTACATGTTGTTGTATAAAACAATGTTAGAATTGATTTAAAGAACAACTAGTCTTTATAATCCCTGCTTCCCAGGATTAATACATCATCTACAAAAACTAGGTGTGTCACAAAGTTGGAGGAGGAAAATTTGAGTCCATGAAAGGAACCTTTTACAACAGTGGAAATACAAGCCATAATCCATTGGGATATCTCCCAGCTTAATCCAATCTTAACTAGCAACAATCTGAGAAAATTCCAGCTTACCTTATCATAAGTTTTTTTCAAATCCAGCTTGAGAATAATAGTGTTGAGTTTCTTCGACTTGGCTAAGTGTAATCCTTCTTGTGCTATGCCAACAACATCAAAAATTAATAGGTTCTTTAAGAATCCAAACTGTTCATGTGAAATACATACTGACAACTTTGATTTAATCCTTGAAGCAATAATCTTGGAGATAACCTTGTAAACAAAATTGCATGCCACTTGGTATGGGGCTCCATGAGTTGACAAGCAACCCATTCGGGAAATCCTGAGCAGAGTCCCCAGCTTTATAATAATGCATGTCCTCTTCCGCAATCTAGGTAGATTTCTATAGCAAATAATTCCTGTAGCAAATCAAGGTACATTATAGGTTAAGTTATTGCCTTGCTTAGACAAAATATACTTGAAAGAAATCAAAATATATTTGAAATGGGAATGGGTAGTGGAGTTACGCATCACCCTATTATAATTGTGTCTAACATAAAGAACATTTCTATTAATTTTGTCTTATTTTTTTTTTTATCTTTATTCATAAATTCTGTTGGTCGATTTTAAAGAAAATTTAATATGGTTAATTTCTTTAAATTCTGCTGAGCGATTTTAAAGAAAGTTTAATATGGTTAATTTCTATATGCAAACATTAATTTTAATATGGATAATAATATTGTATAAATGACATATTTATGAATATTATTAATTAATATTTACATATATATTTTTTTTAAAAGTAGTGAGTTTGATAACCTTCATATAATTTAAAGAATTAGTATTCCATAAAGATATTCATTTTGTTTTGTTAATACTAGCCTAGATCCATCTTAACCTAGGATCTATTAAGTGTATAGAAGGATTACCTTTTTCGAGGTGCAAACCTTTGTTAGAGTGCAAAACTTGACTAAAGGTTAAAGGTTTGCATCTAGAGAGATTTGATCCCTCTCAACACTTATAGATTCGGGGTTAAGATGAATCTAGGTTGGTTCCAGTCATGGGTGCTCACACAAAATTTGTAGATCATCAACATTATGTATATGTCTAAGATTAATGAGTATGAATCATAAGTATACTTCAAGAGTTACATGGGAAATTTGTTGAATAGAAATAAAGTAACAATGTTGAATGACTAAAAATGTGAATAATAAGAATGTCGTAAATTACAAATATTTACATTGTGATCAATCTCAATATTTGTTCTTCTACTTTTCTTACAACCACACTTACTAGTGTTGTCATCTTTTCATATATTTCATACGAAAAGGGATGTTGAAATCGTAGACCATCCAAATCCTTAGCTCTAGATATTGCAACAAATGTCATACATTGTCTCTCTTGCTTCCAAATATTAATAGTATTTTGTTGCTATGTCAATCCTTGTGACTTATGGATTGTTAAACCCCAAGCAAGTTTCAGTGGAAGTTGTTTTTTGTCACCTCTGCAATAGGTGTAATAGGAACTGTTTGAGACAATGATTCATCTCATGGTTCTCCCACATAATTATCAAATCTTATGAAAACATATGTGGGTGGGTCAAGGGGTAAAATTCAAGGGTTATACACAATTTTTTCTACAACTAAAAGAGCACCATTGACAAGTCACGCATCAGTCCATATGTTTGATGTATAAGCATAACCGAGCTCCAACTGTGATAAGTAACACAAGTTCCATGTCTTCCTCATCTGTTTCCAGAGAGTTGTTTTTTTTTGCTCGTGTAACAATACTGGTTGCAATGGGACAATTAAGGTTTCTTAAACAATGCTTATTATGATCTCGTACATCGTCATTTCTCACAAACAAATGTATTTCCTTATCAAATTAATCTTTTGTGGAAGCATCCAAGCAAGTATATGTATGTGTCATAAGTAACTTCCAGTCTTTTATAATTGGCATTGCATCTCTCAGGCCAGATAGGGCATAAATCCACATGAACGTCTTTGGAATTAAGATAATAGGTGTATATATACAAAAACAAATGGCTTTTGGTCTTCCCCAATGGGTGACCATTCCTATCACCTATGATTCTTTGTATTTACATTACTGTTACAATTAACACAACCTCAAAGGATTAAGTGTCCAACATTCTCCCCCTTAATCTGGAGGGGTGTGTATGAGTCCAAGCATCATTCTAAACTTCTCAAATTTTTATTTTCCAAGTGCTTTGGTGAATATGTCTGCAATTTTCTCATTTGTGGAATAATGTCTTAAGTGAATAGTCTTGTCCTTTACATGATATCGAATCAAGTGATACTTTGTGTTGATGTGCCTTGTTTGATCATGGAATCTGGTATTCTTGGCAAACTTGATTGCATAAGTGTTGTCAACTAGGAGATGAGTATAATTCACTTGTTTCTTCTACAAATCTTCAAGTATTTTTTTGAGCCACACAGTCTCCTTCGTCACTTCTGCAGTTTCCACATATTCCGCCTCTGTTGTGGAATCTGTTGGGATTGACTATTTGCGTGATCTCCAGGAGACAGTTGTTGATCCAATATTAATGAGAAATCCTGAATTTGATACTCCATTTTCCTTATCTATGTCAAAGTCTGAATCAAAATATCTGATCAGGTTGAAGTAATCCACCTTAGAGTACCCGAGTCCAAAATCTTGAGTTCCTTTCAAGTATTTCAGAACTCTTTTTGCAGCAGACCAATGTCCTTCACAAGGCTTCTACATGAACTTGGAGAGAATGCCAACAACAAATGAAATGTTTGGTCTGGTAGTAGTAAGATAAGACTTCCCATAAGATGTCCATATTTGGTTGCATCCTCAAATTCATTCCCTTATATTAATGCGAGTTTCAAATTATGTTCCATTTGAGAACATGATTACACTCAACCATGCCAAACTTGTTCATTTGTTCTCCAATGTACTTCTTCTAGGAGATGAATATGTACTTTGGATTTTGTATCACTTCAATGCCCAAATAGTAGTGAAGATGTCATGAATTTGTCATCTCGAAGCATTTCTTCAACTCTTTCTTTATGGATGAAAGGTAGTTCTCATTGTTCCTTGTTATGAACAAATCATCTACATATACTACAAGATATATAACAATTTTTCCAACTTTCTTAACAAACAAAGTTACATCGTCAAAATTGAAATGCTTGAAATTTAGTTTCAGAAGATGCTAAATTAACTTTTCAGACCATGCTCGCGGTGATTGTTTCCAGCCATACAATGATTTGATGAGCTTGCATACCTTATGTTCTTGTCCCTTCACTGTGTTTTTACTTTTGCATGAATGATTTTTGTAATATCCTTAGCTGCTTATACCGTGATTTGTGTCTGAATGCACATATGTCATCATATTTACCAATATATTTTGTATTTGGGGATGGTGCTAGCCAACATACCTAGAACTTAACTTATGTAGCTTGGAACATCTACCATTCCGACAAGTTGGTGAGCTTAGGAGAGACCTGTCTTGGGCGTGCAACCAATAATGTTGCGAATATCATGTCGTTATTGGAATTTTGACTAAGGTCGTCTCCCTTGACATATATCAAATTATCATTAACCTTGATTCCCAACTTGTGGTCTGTTAACTTAATCACGTTTACTCCATACAAAATCCAATTTTTCTATGTCTATATTTGAGGGTTCACCGTCTCGAAAGGTTTTTAACTTATGTAGAATACCAACATATATCAAGAGAACTTAATACCATTACATATTCATTAGCAAATTACATGTTAGATTGACATATTGCACACACACAAACACGCATATGGGTTTTTCCTTAGTTGCCTATGTTACAATGATGTGACATTTTTTTTCTTTCTTTCTATGTTTTATGCTTTTGTGTTCTTGAATATTTATCTATGTGCAAGATGTCAATCTAACATGTAATTTGTTAACAAATCTGTAATGGTATTAAGTTCTCTTGGTATATTTATATATATATAGAAAAAGTGTGTTTTCATATAGTCCAAAACGTACATAGAGTGGCAAAATTGGGGCTACTATGCCCATACATCATCATGACAAGAATACATGAAACTCTACTCATTCCCATGTACTACGTTGTGCTCATGGTAGCACACTACAGCTCTAGCTACTCATCTCAACAAATGGCTAAGACTCTCCGATACATCCATAGTGTGCCTTTGTAGGTGTAAAGGAACATCCCATAATATCATGGAGGGGAAACCCATGTTAAGCCCCCTAAGATTCCTTTCTGCTTCGTAAAGCCCTCCGGCTCTGCCACTTTCCTCCACTACTACCTGGGCACCGCCAATTTGTCCAAATGGTGGCATTCTAGCTGGACGAGCCATCCCTATGTTTGCATGATAAAAAACAAACATGAATAAATCCCTCTTCGTACAACAAAAAAATACATATATTATAAAAGAAAAATATATTTTTCCAAGGTCATGATCTCCCGTGCTTTACCTGATACATCCCATAGTTCCCCTTCAGGGAGCACTAGATCCTCACTTCCACTAAAATCAACCATGGCATAAGGGTAGTCATCTATCATCATGATCTACCTCCACCATGCAAAGAAGACAACGATAAAATAAAAGGATGAGGGATCATTCCCCAACCGAGGTGAAAGAATGGCCCAACTCTCCACATGGGGCTCAGATACAGGGTGCTCCATCAACATAATTTGTGGTTGCATATGTTGTACTCGTTCCAATAATAACGATACTAGGAAATATCCATATCCAAACTTCTTCGTTCCTGCTCTACATCTATAAATATGGTCCTTCACATTTACAAAAAATCATTCACACTAGTTAAATATCAGTGGCTCAAGGCACTGAACAACGTACACCATCTGTGATTTGGAAGAAATATGGGAAATAATGATCCTGCCAATTTAGTATATTTAAAAGGATAGCTCATAGTGGGAGGTCCCTCACATCTTTAATGGCAATCCTTCCACTCTCCTTGTGTGATCCTAGAACTCAAAACTGTGCTATATACTCATATGTCTATTGTGGCGTGGTCTGATGGCCGGATAGAATGATGGTTGCCCCTCTCCTCGAGATCCCTGTCAGAAAATACACATCGTCAATGTCGATCTCCAACATGTGATATCCCATCTGGAAGGCCTTCTCATCAACGTCCCACAATCCAATCAAATGCTCAAGGAGAAGTATTTCCTTTCGCATATTTTATATCTTGAATTATTTCAATAGCCACAGTTCCAGAGAGATTCCCTCACTTGAGGGTCATGCAAGGCAGACAAATCATCATTCTCATTCTCCTTTTCCTTCCATTCGATAATTTTGGTTGATTAAAACCCTACAAATCAACAATAAAAAGCATTAGCTAAAATCCCAACCAAAGAAAGTGCTTTTTCAGAGGTCAAAATGCAAAGAAAATTTTGAGTTTTATTCCTTGTGCCCCCCTACAAGCCTTTACAGAGCGATGGTGCCCCCATAATCATGGGCACCAGGGCACCAAGATCTAGGATGACGCCCCTCGTGATGCACTAGGGGAGAGCCACCCTAGTAGGGCGCATTAAATGTCCTAAATTATCTCAAAACCATTGAAACAAGCATCAAAATGAAAGATAAAACCATGGAAAGTGAAGAGGAGGATTAGATCTCTAACCTAGTCTAGACGAAATGCATAATTATGGCGTGTAGCTCCCGCAATCGACGAAATAAAAATCACTCCAAATGGGGAAAAAAACTCAAGTGAAAAGGAAAATTACAAGTAAAAGGTGAAAATGAACCCAATTTTTTACCCAAAATGACTTTTTACCTTTTGCAAACTAGTTATATCTAACCCTTTTTCACATTTATATTACCTATCATTTGGATCTTTTGCAATTATCATCATTTTTTAAGGAATTGTTGACATTTTTTTCCCATGATGATTTGTTTATGTAGAAACATATGAAGAAAAATCATTTTGTCACCTTGTAATCTCTTCGATCAAACTTCGTCATCCGTCGAGCTCGCTAAAATATGAAGAGTCATTTGTTGAGCGGTAATTTACCCCCTTTTCGGTCCCAACAAACAAACTATGAAAAATGAATACTCTAGTCAAATCTTGGCTAGAAGAGTTCTTCGTCGTATTATTTTATGCTTTTTCAGGCCTCAGAGACTAAAATTATGAAAAAGAACACACACAAAGTTTTCTTTAAGTTCTTTTCAAACTCCTTAAACATGAAAAACAACCATGTTTTCCTTCTCTAGACTTGTAAAACCATACATTGAAGGTCCCATTTGGGGACGAACCCTTACTTCTTCTAGTTTGTTAAACATAGGAAGAGGAACTTACCGAAGGTGAATTATAATGAGCACCTGTTATTCTCCTCAAGCTTGATAACCAAGAAAGAGGTACTCATCTATTTGGATGGGGGGGGGAATTGAAAGAAGCAAGTCAAGTGTCTTAAAACCTTTAAGGCAGTTGTTGTTGTCACCCTTGAACACGACACCCATTTGCATTTCACCTTACTTTTGGTTAATTCACTCTCTCAATCCCATGAATCTTATTACTCCTTCAACTCATTCAAAGAGTGCCCCAGTAATTGTCACACTATGTTTTAATCCATTTCTCAACTGAGTCGAAAAATGCCAAATCTTGCGTCGTGCCTCATAAATGTTCAAGGGAAGTCTTACATAGATCAACCATCTACAATATTACCAGTTTCCATTCCTATGTCAGTGCATATTTTCAATCTCATATCACTATCCTATAACTGTTTCGTGTTGATATTGGGGGATACATCAAGGCCCTCCTTCGACGAGTCTTTTCCTATCGACTTCAACACATTATCCGATAATTCACAACAATACCTTGGAACATGCATGAATCAATGGCATGACTCCTCACCTTCGACAATGGGTTTACATCATTGACCCCTGATCGATTGATTCTACAAATGTTTCAGCTCAATTATTCACATTCATTGGAATGTACTAGGGTACCTTGGGAATAATTGACATCATTGGTGATTTCCCTCACACTTGTTAACGATATACATCAATGACCGGTAATCAAGTGGTTTCTACCATGTTCGACACAAAAACATTTATTCAGAATGATAGAATTGTAATATCTTGGGATCGAGACGAAGACCCTGGGTTGAGCACCCACTCTGTTATGTGTTTTTCCCAGGTTACGATGGAGATTATTTGACCGATTTACATAGATCCACTTTGTATTGTTATGTGGTTATGTTCTTGTCATATTGTAGCTCCACTATGTATTCTTTTGTGGCTGCGATCATGTCATATCTTGAAGAAATGGATCCACATTGTATCTCTAGTGGCCATCTCCTTAGTAAATATCACTATGGATCTGTAGTATATTGGTCGACGACCATTCTTTGAGTCATTTATATTCCGAGCATAGGTATGACTTCCTTGGGAATTAAACATATATTAATATTGTTTGATGATTGTCTGCAACTTCTACCAGGTTCTCCAATTCCACCACCCTTGCATTGAACAAAGTGTTTTGGCGATCAATTTTCTCTTATGACCTCACACTTTGGGGAGCAATCTATTACACATCAAAATTCCACACTTGCATATAAAGTGTCACACGTGTTTCACACGACATAAACGTCATGTTTTAAGTGTCACATGTGGCACAAACGTCATATTCTAATTGTCAAAGTGTTGTAAGTGTCACAACTCAACCATCACAAGTGTCGCAACATGCTTCATGCACTTTTAGTAGGTGTTGCAACTCAATCAACACCTTAGAAACATTTGTCACAAACTTCAAATCATGTTAGAGAGAAAATACCCATCATTGATAGTCGATACACATATTTTCCTTTGAAAATTCAACTAATTATTGAGCATTTATGAAGGGTGGTGCCTACCTGGGTATACTGGGAGAGTGCCATGACACCCCTTCTACCATGTTAGGGGAGCACCATTCCTAGGATGGCTCCCTATCTCTCACTATGGGGAAGAACCATTCTTGTTGAGAAAAAAGTGGGATCTTCTCCACCAAATTCTATGGGCCATCTCTGTCAGATTGGGTTAGTTATGTTCGACCCTCATGCTTGGGCTTCACCCTAGGATCTGATCCAAACATAAAGGGTCTCTCTATTCATCCATATCCCTCATTTTCTCATGTTAGTTGTACTTCTCATGCCTATAAATTGAAATCCTTTCCATGGGGAAGGGAGAGGAAGAAATCAGTAATAACATCGTTATTTTGATCTTATGTTGTTCATTCAAAGGGTTGGTTGAGGAGGACCTGAATGAGTTGTTTCATCTTCAAACTCATATTGTAAGTACTTGGTTTTGGTTCTCAAATTAATATACTTGGCCTATTTCCTTCATGTATGTGTACTTTTGCATCTACTTGTCTATTATCGTTCAATCTTCATAGGTAGATTTGTTTAGTGAATTATATAGAGTGGAAGAAACGTATCTTTTTTGTTCATTGCAAGATAAAGGAGCTTAGGAATCAAGCTCAAGACTTGGAGCATCAAATTAAAATCACCGGAATAAGGTATGTCACACTTCTCCTCTCTTCATTTAACTAGATAAATTATATCTGAAAGGAATATAGAAACCATTTGTATTTTTCTATCTTGGTAATAGAGGTCTGATAATCCAAGGGAGATTTCACTTGTCTGTAGGGGAAATACTTTGTAACACTCACCGCCATGAGTTGTCCCACATATATTTACCCCTTGGAATATTGACACTCATGTTGATTGATCCATTAGGCTCGGGAGTCCAGGTAGTGTTACACCCCAGACTAAGAACCTCATACTTCTTCCTCGTCATCATGCTAACCACCCCCTTACGGACTCCCACCTCATGTTTGTGGTTACATTAAATGCACCATTGCATTATCATTGTTGGGATCCAAATATGTCATATTTTCTACCATCTAAAACCTTCATTCATAAGCTATATTTCCACACTCTTGATATATTTTATAGCCATTATCCTATCACTTACCATTAATTACATCCATTCTACCTTGTGGTTAATTATTGTTATTTTCTTGTCTTTTTAAGTGATTAAAGATGTTTTTAACATGATTTTATTGATGATGGTTTAATCCTATGTTTCTATGTCCAAGCAACATGTCCATGTTCTGGTACTCACACTCTATGCCATCCGGTACTCACACTCTAGGTCATCTGGTACTTGCAATTCAGCTCATCCGGTACCAGAATGTTCCAGAAACCATCCAGTACCAGAACGTTCCAGGTCATTTGATACCAACATCAACAACCATCATGTACCATAACGTTCCCATTCATTTAGTACCAGGATCAACAATCATCTAGAACTGGATTATACTCAAAACTTTGTCATGCTTCTAGAGGAAAATCAAGGACATGGGTTTTTTCCAAAGCGACGTCGACATGCAGACATGTAAGTTAGAATTCACCCAGATCTCAGATGGGGGCCTCTATCTCATAGGGTATGATTCTTCAAAAATTAGTAAAAATCTCAAATTGCCAAATGCCTCGATTTCGGTGTAGATGGTATCAAGTCTAGAAATTCTACGATATGGGTTTTGTCGAGAAATTCTACAGTTTTTCAAAATTCAAAATGGTTTAAGAGTTATGGGTACATCTTCAACTCGAATCTGCCCAAATTGATGAAAAACCTAGATTTTTGTGATTTGCTCTAAAATTGTCAAAATCATTTTCTTAGTTTGGGATTCGGTTTTATCCAATCCCCCAACCTTTTTCATTTATAAATAAGGATCAAAGGATTTATAGGTCAGTAAGGATTATCATCATTATGTTAGTCTGTTCTCATATGGGGATATTTGGATTCATAAGAAAGGTGTTGTAAATTTTTGAATTTGAATGGAATACATAAGTGTTGATGTTCTAAGTCACTGAGCGTGATTACTCCTTAGTTATGTAAGCCTCTGTAGCCACACATGCTAGGTGAGGTAGGGCCCCCTCAAACTGGTATGCGTTAGTCTCGTTTATTATTTAATTTTCATAGTAATTAGGATTTAGTTAATTGCATTTCTAGCTTACTTACAGTTTAATTTCAATTCATCCTTTGTGTGATTGCAATTTGATTTAGTTTTATGAATTCAGTTTCATTAAATACTTAGGATTAATAATTCAATTGTATACAATAATGTTCCATATCTTCCATTGTATTTATCACTTTGTTCTTTTGTTTCCCTATTTTATGTTTATTATGTTCTGACACACTTACTACCAGCAGTCTGATCCACCCATTGTGCAATTTGATTACAAACTATGAGTATATGTTCAAGATCACCTCAAATTATGTCTCCAAACACCTTCAAATCAGGTTTCATGTCTTTGTTCTAAATATTATATTTTTATCGATTTCATTTCCCAAATCATCATTGCAACTTATAGTCGTGTCCTTTTCCAAATTCACTACACTTTGACCATGATTCCCTCTCCTAGTTCATGACTATCACTTTTCCATTCCATCCGCAATTAGTGTGCCTTCATTGCATATCTACCTTTCCATGAATTCGTCCTTTGAGTCACCTTACATATTCTCCCAACAACACCCTCTTTAATGTTGGTAAGGTTCTGTTAGTTGACAACAATTTCGTTGGTTTCTAATACATGTTTCGTTTATGTGTTTATAAAACAAATAAAACTAAAAAAAACCACAAGTATTCCCTCTCATAATCACGCCTCCATTTTGTTCATACAATTCGATTAAACCATAACTCAACATATATTTACAAGAAATCAATTCCATCATACCTAACATTACATCCATAAACTAAACCCTCTCCAATCAATTGCGCCCAGATATGGGTTGTTTCGAGATTGGTTATAGAGGTAGATCATTTCCATTTTAGCTCTCAATAATTCTTTGTGAATTGTTCTCATCAGTCCAATAATATAAGACACAAAGAGTTAAATCCATTCCTCTTATATTCCTCTACTCTCACTCTGAAATTATGTAATTGGAATTGATTAGAAGATTTTATCACATCTGCAATCCATTGAACACAAAAAACACAGATTGCATTTCCTTTCCTCTATTCCTCTTCATATAGATCATTGTTACATATTTTCATTCATTCAGTAGATCCATTATTCTATTAGGTAAATTTAATTATTGTTGTTTTATCCATTTGAAGAATTGTCTTGGAGTTTTAGTTTCATTTGTTTACAAGTCATTTTCAAATTATCTTCATTGTCTTTTAATTTAGTTTGCTTTGATTTGTTTTCTCATAGCTTAGCTAACCACTACAAGAATCCATTGAAGGATAAAAAACTTAAGTAAGCTACTCACGATTAATCACACGAACATCACCTTGAGTGCATGAAAGACTGTGATCTAAGCCTTTATATCACAATGTTATTTCTATGTCCCAATGATGAATCCATGGTGTTAATTTCCTGCAGTTTGTTTTACTTTGTTCAATTTGTTCATATTCTTGTCGGATTTAAATTACGATAGACTAGGATCGAATATTACATTTCATGTGCTTGCACCTCGAAGCTTACGAGCCCTGGTTGATAATTTAATGTGGGAATTAATAGTGCATATATTTATCCCCACATTTTTGGCGTCATTGTCGGGGAGGTGCTAAAGGGATTAGAGCATAAATAGGTTTCTTTTATTTCTATAGAGCCTTGACTGCTCCTTTCATGCAAGTGTGTTTATTTTCATGGAAATGTGTTTATTTTCATGCTATTGTGGTGTGCTTTTAAGGACGACCTAAGGGCGGAGAGAAGATGGTAAGACATGATGGAAGAGTCCATGCATCCACTTTAGTAGGGTTTATCCAAAGTTAGACTATCCTCTTCCTTTCAGTAGTTAGAATTTGTGTTTTAATATCATTAGCCATTTTTTATATATGAGAAGAGAAGCTAACTTGTGTGAAAATATAACTTGGTGACAATAGGGTCCTAATAGCATGGTGGCGCTTCGAGTATATAATTGGATTGCTTACATTTACTTTTAGTTTGCTTCTTTTTATTTCTTTAGGATTTTTAAAACAATTTGGGCATTGTAAGAACTCCCCCTCTACACTAATCCATGTGTGAAACATGACCCATCAACCAAAAACAAGAATTCAAAGATGATCAAGAGTTTAACAGAACTCTCTCAAATCCTAGCAGCAGTTGGTATCTCAATCTCAGCCTCTCAGGAAGAACAAATCTTGAGAGCAGTCAAGAACTTAAATGTCGCTCCACATCCACAATAATATCTATAAGTCTCCTTTGATTCCTTTTTCCAATATATCGAGGAGACGAGAAAATCATGGAACACATTTGATGGAGAGCAACCACTAGAACTTGATATTGAGGAATTCCTGATATGATTTTCTGAAGAACCTCTATGCACTAATGAGACTAATCATTTGAAAGAAGACAATATTAAAGGCATGATAGAGGGAGACATGCAGAGTGCTCTAAACAAACAAGTGAACCAAGAACATCTTGACTATATCGAACATTGGTTCCAGATGACAACTATATTGAAGCACCACTCTCTTTTTCAACTCTTCACATCATCATCAACGTAGCTTGTTCTTCATACTTTGGTATATATTAAAACTTATCTTTCAAACCTGAGTATGAATGTATTTCTACACCTATTATGCACATGGTTACATTGGAAATATTCTTACACGTGAAATATGATTTCTTGTTCTTAGATAGGATAGAGTAAAAGTTGCATGTTAGTTAACCTAGTTCTAAATAAATGAAACATTTTTTCATATTTATTTTCAAATAAATGAAATGATATGAATATAATATTGGTGATCTAACATCAAAAACCAAAACAACTTAGGATATTTCTTCTTCTTATTACATACAAATTTTTGACTATTAATAATAACAGTTGTTCATAAGCCTAATCTTTAAAATATTATGGGGATTTACAAGATATTTAAAGTCTGAATAATGATGCCCATAGATAACTTGCACATCCTAGTTTCATATCAGAACTTGTTATTCAATCATTCTTATCAAATAGTAGTAGGAGAGTGAATGACACTTCTACTTGTGAGGGAACACAATCTTATATGGAGAAGATGAACTTGGGGACTAGAGGCACCTTTAGGTCATTATCTCATGGCCTCATCCACACATTAAGTAAGTATGACCATGATATGTCTTTCGACTAATCTCAATACATAAGTCTATTTTTCATACGAATAATATTTTATGGGTAATTTATAAAATATCTTCCAACCCAATACCATCCCATTCTGTAAAAAGGTTTTCAAAGGTGCTTCCCTATTCACCCATGCGAAATAAATCTATAAATTTTATCTTAACGGTAAATATTGGGACAATATCCTTTGATGGAAAATGGGTGTGAGATGCTAACCCGTCGGGATATTGAACAGGTCTGCTGGCAACGGGTATCAACTTGTGGTATAACTAGGAAAACCCGTCAGAATATTGAACAAGCTCATGGGAAATGGGGCATTCTACTTGGGGAGGATATTTCTTAGATGTCAAAATTACCCCATCGGAGTACTAAATGGGCTTGTTGGCAATGGGTTCTAATTTTGATGCCTTTCATTATGCCTAATCTATATTTGTTCATATGCACAATATACTTGTGTAAATCCTTAAGAAGAAGCATGCATGGTTGAAAAAAAGGCTAATGAATCTCATCTAATTGCCATTTGAGAATGTTCATAAGATGGTCTTAAGACTCCTTCATTCATACATAGGATGTCATTGTCCTAGAAGTGGGACCCATAAGTGTAGGAGTCTAATAAACTCAAATGCAAACTTTATCAATATCGCTTGAATGACATAAATTCTCTCATAAATTAAACATAGATGATGGGTTTCCTATCGGTTTCTCATTTATTAAAGACCACTTATCTCCTCATGTTTTTCTATTCAAGGGTAAGAGGAAAAATCCTCCATTATAATTTACATGGTTTCTTGAGCATAAAACTGTTAATGATTGATGAAATCATATGTAATAAGTAATTTAGGATTTTCCTTTATGCTTGTAATATTTTAAAATAAATGTCATTTCCAAATTTATAAGCATGAATAAAGTTTAAGTTTTGGTTGTTTCTTTAAACATGACATCAATGTTTATATAATCTATCATAATAACAGTATTGGTTTAATTGTTTTATATTTTTCCATTCTGGTACTGCTGGTACATAAACTAGTAGGTTCCCGTACCAACAATACAAAAATTTAAATCTTTTTTTAGGGTACTTTTTGCAGGATATTTTTAGCAGCTCTTAGCTTTGACATACTTTGTTTCCCTCCTTCAGTCAACATACACCGGTTCCACATAGTCCTCTTTCATCTTGCATCAATTTTGTGTGCTAATAAGAGTTTGCATGAGGACATGCAAACCGACAGGTGTGGGGGAGAGAAAGACATAAGGGTTCTCAGCACATCAACATTCATCAACTCTCTTCTAGATATCTAGCAAGTCTCAATCTTGCTCGATTTAATCTTTTGTTTCAGCCAACATGTACTCTCATTCATCTTCCACTTCATCAACCTGCAACAAACATTAAAGTGAAGGTAAACTTGAGGTAAAATTGGTTTAAGGCTCTTTGATTCATTAAAATTTTTAAGGGAACTTGATGATTAACCACTCCATACATTTTATCTTTCGTAAACCATTACCATTCAATCTCCATCTGCAATTCATAATAAAATTCATAATACTTCGATAAGGCCATTAGAATGAAAAAATTATATTGTGGTACATAAATCCAACACAACATCTATAGTGTCTTCTCTTTATATATATCATAAAACATTCACATAAAAATGATGAAGTCATTGTTGCCTAAAAAACCACAAATAAACATTGGTTTTAAAGAAAAGCAACAGAGTATACAAACACCTAAGTCCATATTCATATTGTCATACCATCCACTGTCCCTTCATAGCCCATCTATCATTTATCCTCAACTTTCATTGCTCTATTGTAAAATAAATCAAGTTAAAATCCTGTGATAATATCAAATGAAAAAGGGCATTGCTTCATAAGAACCAACATCTCCACAAAGAAATAAAGTCACATAAATCAATGATTAAATATATTATATACAAATTTGGTTTGCATGGGGACATGCAAACCAACATGCATGGGGGAGTGTTGGGCTCCAAATATGTCATATTTTCTACCATGTAAAACCTCGATTCATAATATATATTCCCACACTCTTGATACATTCTATATCCATTATCCCATCACTTACCACTAATTACATCCATTCTACCTTGTGGTTAATTATTGTTGTTTTCTTGTATTTTTAAGTGATTATAGATGTTTTTAACATGATTTTATATAAAATGGTTTAATCCTATGTTTATATGTCCAAACAACATGTCCTTGTTACGATACTCACACTCTGGGTCATTCGGTACTCACACTCTAGGTCATCCGGTACTCACAATTTAGCTCATCCAGTACCAGAATGTTCCAGAAACCATATGGTACCAGAACGTTCCAGGTCATATGGTACCAAAATTAACAACCATATAGTACTAGAACATTTCAGGTCATCTGGTACCAACATCAACAACCATCCGGTACCAGAACATTCCAGGTCATCTAGTACCAGCATCAACAACCATCCGGTACTGGATTATAGTCGAAAATTTGGCATGCTTCTAGAGGAAAATCAAGGACATGGGTTTTGTCGAGAGCAACGTTTGCATGCAAATTTATGTGTTATAATTCACCCATATCGCACATGTGTAGCTCTCTCTTAGGGGGAACGATTCTACAAAAATTAGTAAAAATCTCAAACTGCCAACTTGCGCCTCACTTTCCATGTAGATTGTATCCGATCTAGAAATTATACGTTATGGGTTTTGTCCAGAATACAGAATATTGAGTATGATGCAAGAATGTTTTCAAAATTAAAAAAGGTTTAAGAGTTGTGGGTAGATCTTCAATTTGAATCTGCCCAAATTGATGAAAAACCCAGATTTTTGTGATTTGCTCTAAAATTGTCAAAATCATTTTCTGAGTTTAGGATTCGGTTTTATCCAATCCCCCAGTCTGTTTCATGTATAGAAAGGGATCAAAGCACCGATAGGTCACTAAGGATTATCATCATTATGTTAGTATGTTCTCGTATTTTGATATTTGGATTCATAAGAAAGGTGTTGTAAATTTTTGAATTTGAATGGAATAAGGAAGTGTTGATGTTCTGAGTCATTGAGCATGATTACTCCTTGGTTCTGTAAGCCTCTATATCCACACATGCTAGGTGAGTTAGGGCTCCATCAACCCGATATGTGTTGGTCTTGTTTATTATTTAATTTGCATAGTAATTAGGATTTAGTTAATTGCTTTTCAAGATTACCTATAGTTTAATTTCAATTCATCATTTGTGTGATTGCAATTTGATTTAGTTTTATGAATTCAGGTTCATTAAATACTCTGTATTAATTCTTCAATTATATGCAATAATGTTCCATCTCTTACATTGTATTTATCACTTCCTTCTTTTGCTTCTCTGTTTTATGTTTATTATGTTGTAACACACTTACTACTAGTAGTCTGATCCACTCATTGTGCAATTTGATTATAGAGTGTAAGTATATGTTCGAGATCAACCCAAATTTTGTCTCCATGCACCTTCAAATCGGGTTTCAGATCTCTATTCTAAATATTCTGTTTTTATTGATTACATTTCCCAAATCATCATTGCAACTTACAGTCGTGTCCTTTCCAAACTCACTACACTTTAACCATGATTCCCTCTTCCAATTCGTTGCTATCCCATCCTCAATTAGTGTTCCTTCATTCCAAATCTACCTTTCCATGAATTCATCTTTCAAGTCATCTTACATATTCACCCAACATCACCATCTTTAATGTTGGTAAGGTTATGTTAGTTGACAACAATTTCGTTAGTTTATAATACGTGTTTCGTTTGTGCGTTTATAAAACAAATAAAACTAAAAAAAAACATAATTGTTCCCTCTCATAATCATGCCTCCATTTTCTTCATACAAATCGATTAAACCATATCTCAACATACATTCAAAAGAACTCAATTCCACCATACCTAACATTAAATCCATAAACTAAACCCTCTCTAATCAATTGCGCCCAGATATGGGTTGTTTTGAGATTGGTTGCAGAGGTAGATCATTTCCATTTTAGCTCTCAATAATTCTTTTTGAATTGTTCTCATCAATCCAATAATATAAGACACACAAAGAGTTAAATCCATTCCTCTTATATTCCTCTAATTTCACTTTGAAATTATGTTCTTGGAATTGATTAGAAGATATTATCACATATGCAATCCATTGAACACATAAAACATAGAGTGCATTTCCTTCCATCTATTCCTCTTCATATAGATCATTGTTACATATTTTCATTCATTTAGTAGATCCATTATTCTATTAGGTAGATTTCATTATTGTTGTTGTATCTATTTGAAGAATTGTCTTGGAGTTTTAGTTTCATTTGTTTACAAGTCCTTTTTCAAATTGTCTTCATTGTCTTTTAATTTAGTTTTATTTGATTTGGTTTTCTCATAGATTAGTTAACCACTACAGGAATCCATTGAAGGACAAAAAACTTAAGTAAGGTACTCACAATTAGTCACACAAACATCACCCTGAGTGCATGAAAGAATGTGATCTAGGCCTTTATAGCACTAAGTTATTTCTATGTCCTAGTGATGAATCCTTGGTGTTAATTTCTTGCAATGTGTTTTACTTTTCTCAGTTTGTTCATATTTTCGTCGGCTTTAGATTAGGCTAAACTAGGCTCCAATCCTTCATTTCATTTGCTTGCACCTTGGATCTTATGAGCCCCGATTGATAATTTAATGTGGGAATTAATAGTGCATATATTTATCCCCACAATCATGAACCCATCACCCCTTACAAAATCAGTTACCCATATGCAATTATTCCCTCCATTCATATACCTAGTATATAAACCAACCAATGAGGCCCCCATCCTCCATATTCCTCCCCTTGAGCCTCCACCAGCCCAAGCCATCTTCCACTGGGACACCCATTTTTATACCTGTACAAATACCACCATGATTCATTATTCATTTTTGTATAAATTATTTCCCGTACATACAATAGATTTTTATTGTCAAAACCAACGATGTTTTCCTCGGCACATAACAACCCATATTTCCCTTGGTTAAGGAATTTCATTTTCATCACCATATATGCAAATCCATCCCTACCATATAAAAATGTCGACTACCATCGATACCCCTATCCTCAAAATTTTATTTTGACCTATCATCCAGTTCTTTGTAGTCTCACCCATTCAACACAGTCAACCCAATATTTGGTCGTCCCACTGACACCAGATCATGTTTTACAGTTGTTTCCATCAATCCATTTTCCCCCAACGAAGGGAAATTCTTACCTCCCATACAGTTTGAGATTCATTTATGTCACTAGTGCATCCATATTTTCCTCCATACATTTCTTGATACCATTTTGATCAAACTGATGTCAAGAATATCTTTTCTTCTTGTATTCGCGCCCCCTTCCCTGTCGACATCAACATAAGTTTCCAGGAAGGTGGCAATATCTTGGCTCTCATTCCACTATCAATGAGCAATCTCAGATGACACAAAAAGATTCATCATTGCTCTCTAATATTGTTTATCCCCATAACATTCAACTCCAACAAAATTACATATTACGGTTAGTCTTACTATGTGACCGTTGAAATTTTCAATACTTGATGAAGAACTTTGAATTTTCTAGGTCATCAATGCCTCTGAGTTATCGACATCTTGCACCATTGTCCATTTCTCGATTCATATCCAAAACCATCATCTATCGTTATTGATGCCCCCGAGGGTGATGTAGACATCTACTTCATCAACAAATTTCAGTTACAATCATATTATTTCGGTTTCATGACATGAGCATGGGGCATGCCCACCTCATTTGTACAAACATACAACTTTACATTTCATTTTTCGGAGAATCATTTTTTAATCCTCTCTTCCTCTGACAGGTCTCTCTCATTGTCCCTCTTAAACGACAACTACAACTCTCCTATTGTTCCAACAATTTCAACAGAAATAAACATTGATGTATTTCAACTATATGTAAGCTCCTAACCCCACACATCAAGGGGCATTTGTTATCACCAAAACATTTCTCAGACAAATACAGACAATGGATGAAGAAACAAAAAAGACAAGTACAACATACTACCAATAATTATAGGATGATGACATTTAGTTTAGAAAGATAATAAAAAAAACATGCAAAATGGTCCTGAAAATCCGTGCACATTCAACAAAGAAAACGTGCGCAGAACCGTGCGGGCCATCACATTGTACGACACACAGAGTGTGCGCCCTACATGACTAGAAATCGACAAACCCGCACGCATGTGGAAACGATGCATTTATGATTTTGGTTGGGCCTCAACTACTTGAAGGATGAATTGGATCTTGAACATACCCAAAAATCTCCCTAAAATTCTGCCTTGGGATCATTGAAATGATGAGAGGTACCTTCAAAGAACTTCCCATTCTCATTGGAAACTAGTTGTAAAATATCTTTCCATCCTCCTATAAATAGAGGATCATGGTATGCAAAGAAAAAAAGAAATCCATAGCATTGTTATGCTGTTGAAATTCTCTTGGAGAAATCCATATTTCCTTTGAGCCATAGGTTGAGAAAGTGTAGCATTGCACAAGATTTACACCTCTTGTGAAGCCAAGCCTTGTGAATTTTTCATCATTGTTAACTCACCATTGGAGAGTGATAACTCTAGTTTTTTAGGTATCAAATATTCCTCCCTTAGGAGGAGTAGGGGATTCATAGTCCCATATTAATACTCTTGGTGCACTCAATTCAAAGACTCATTTCTATTGGGTAACCATTCCATGTGTTCAATTTCATGCATCCTTTGTTAACGCTTGCTTAGTTTAGTTTTCATTGTTTGTCATTCTTATATTTATTTGTATTTTTATTTCTAATTTGTAGGTTCACTAACTTGCTAAGCGCATTTCTGTTATGCTTTGTTGGCTTACCAAGGTAGTTAAGGGACTTCCTTTTGCTCACTCTTGTGACAAAAGAACCCAAACAGGGAATGCAAGAACCAAGTTTCCACAATCATGAAGGGAAGTGAGGCATTCATTCTAACTATTCTACTTAACATTTATTCATTAGACCATATAAAATGTGCATAGAACCATCATAACAGATAACATGCTTATATTAACCATTCATTCATTAAGTATGTGCAATAACCAGAACAATAACCAAACACATCACAACAAAATGCAAAGACACCATATTTAATGTAGTTTATCCAATATGGGCTAAGT
This sequence comes from Picea engelmannii, assembly GCA_009831015.1. Classification (NCBI taxonomy): domain Eukaryota; kingdom Viridiplantae; phylum Streptophyta; class Pinopsida; order Pinales; family Pinaceae; genus Picea; species Picea engelmannii. The sequence continues at coordinate 57,090 of ML810154.1, forward strand.
CCACAATGATAGGCTTCTTATATTATCATTCAACATCATCTCTTACAAAAAGTGTGCATTGTGCTCATATATGATATCTAAGCTCTACCCAACATGCCCATGTCATTCGAGCATACAATGCACATTTAGCTCTTCATTCACTCACTGCAGAAATTAATCGTACATAGTTCACAAAAACTCAAAACTATAACTCAACAACAACAACAACTCCCTTACCCCAAAAACCCTTTACATATTTATACTTTTACATTAAGGCTTAGCCCATTACAAAATGGACCAAAATGTATAACTACTTCTAACTAACTTCCTCCTTTCGCACGCACTACTCCTGAAAATGCACTAACTTCCTTCCTTCCGTCCACGTCCATTGTTCCTTAGCCAAATTGTCGCGTAATTTTCTCTTGTGAAATTTCCAAAACTAGTCCCAAAATGTCCTACTCCAACATCTTCACTAGAATAAAATGAGCATCTTTAGAGATCTTATTCACCACCATCACCATGATGGAATCATGTTGATTGGCTATTTTGGGCATCTTGGTGATGAAATCAATCGTTACAACTTCTCATTTCCACTCAGCAATGGGTAATGGTTGTAGCAAACCAGTTGGATATTTGTGCTCACCCTTTACCTTCTGGCATTCTAAACACCTGGTTATATATTCAACCACCTCTTTCATCATACCTAGCCAAAACTATTGTCTCTTGATAGATCCAATTGTCTTATGGTAACCTGGAATCCTAGCATAAGGCACATTATGCGTCTCTTAGCACCATGTATTTTAGCTCCTAGAAATTAGACACATAAAATTTTCCTTTGTACAAGACGATGCCATCCTCCCTGAGCTCATATTTTTTTATTTTCTGCTGCAAATTACCTTGTTATAAATTTTCCCTTGTTTCCACGTAGTTCTGATATAATTTTGCAGCCTCTAAAATTCTATCTTTTAAATCATATATGTACATGTTAATGGTTCTAGCATGCATCTCATGCACCCTCATCTTGAGTGCATCAACCACCTTGTTATCTTTTCCTTTGATATGCTTTATATCAAAGTCATACTCACTGAGGAACTCCAACCATCTACTTTTTCTAGCATTCAAAGTTGGTTTTCCAAACAAATATTTCATATCACTATGGTTTGTTCTCAACTCAAATATTCTACCCATGAGATAGTGCCTCCACATCTTCAAGGCATGCACTATGGCTTCCAATTCTAAATCATGAGTGACATAGAGTCTCTCATGCTATTTTAACTTCCTTGATTCATAACATACCACATGCCCATGCTCATGCTCTTTTAACTTCGTTGTATGCATCAGTGCATACAACAAAATCTTCATTTGGATCAACAATCATTAAAATTAGTGCACTTGTCAACAAACTCTTCCAGTGTTGAAAGCTTCTTTCACAATCAGAAGTCCACTTAACCTTCACACTCTTCTTTTGCAAAGAAGTGATTGGGTGTGCAATATTTGAAAATACCTCAATAAATATTCTATATTATCCTACAAGTCCCATGAAATATCTCACCTCTGATACATTCTTTGATATTGGCCATCTCTCAATGGCTCTTATCTTTTTCGGATCCACTACTATCCCTTCCTTTGAAATGATATGGCCCAAATAATTTATCTGCCTCTGGTAAAATGAGCACTTGCTAAACTTTGCATAGAATTGATGCTCCCTCAATACTTGTAGCACCATCCTCAAGTGATGCTCATGCTCTTCTTGAGACTTAGCATAAATAAGTATGTCATACAAAACTACAATGGCAACCTTATCTAAGTCATCTTTGAAAATACCATTCATTAAACACACGAAGAAAGTTTGTGCATTTGACAGCCCAAATGGCACCACTGCAAATTCATAATAACCATACCTTGTTCCGAAGGTTTTCTTGTTGATGTATTCTTCTTTAATTCTCACCTGATGATAGCTTGAATTGAGGTCAATCTTGGATAATATTTTTTCATCTTACATCTTATCAAAGAGGTCATCTATCCTTGGCAAAGGATACTTGTTCTTCACAGTCACCTTATTCATCTGCCTCAAGTCAATGAAAAACCTCAATGTTCCATCCTTATTTTTCACAAATAATACCAGGGCACCCCAAGGTGACACACTTGGGCGTATATACCCCTTCTTCAAAATATCTTCAAGATGCATTTGTAATTCCTTCAACTCTGGAGTACTCATCCTATAAGGAATCTTGTATATTGGGGTTGTCACAAGCATTAGATTGATACATAAATCAATATCTCTCTTAAGTGGCAGCCCTGGTATTTCTCTATATATATATTCAAACTATTTTAACACATCATAATCTTCAATATTTGGTGTGTTATCCTTAGATGCCTCTTCCATATGAGATACATAAATTTGGAATCATTTTTCTGAAGATTTTCTTTAGTTGCAAGGCTGAAACTTCTTTGATAGTTACTACCCTGGGAATACCCTGAATTATCCTCAATTTTCCTTCCTCGTCCAAGCAATTAAATTCCTTGTTGCAACAATCTAAGACAAAGTGATTATTTTCCAAACAATCCATACCAATTATGCAATCATATGATCCTAATGTATGATATTCTAATTTTCCCTTGTGCTCATTCCATTCATGTCCATTGGACATTCTTTAACCATTTAAGTAATTCTTCTTTTACCTCCTGTATCTAGATGCACCAAACAAGATTTCCCAAGCCTGCTTCTTGGAAAAAGAAATCTTGCCACCATCTTAGGATCTAGATAACTATGACTACCTCCTAAATCAATTAAAATAAAAATGGGTTGGTCATTAATCTTAGCTTCCACTTCAATCATGTGGGACTAAAACTCATCTTGCTTGTTATCCAGAGCTATGTAAATCCTTGGTACATTTTTTCCCATGTCCTCAACTATATCAACCTTTTGTACATTGTGAACAATTCTCAATTTTGTTTATCTCTATGAGGGAAATATCTGTCCATGTGATATCCCTCACAACCCCAACACTTCATAGGTTGTTTCCTTGGTATTTTCCCCATTGTTTATGTCATTCTAGGATCCTTGGAAGTTGGTTGTCTTTGAGAATTATTTCTGAAGAATGGTGGCTTGTTCCCCTTCTTCCTCCTCTCCATCTTTCTTTTATTCTTGTCTTCCAAAGCCTTTTGGAAAGTTAATCTTCCTCTATGATGATTATATATGCATTTATGTATTCTTATGGTTTCCTCCAATGTCTTGGGATCATCATACTGTATTTTATCACTGAATATTGATGGCAACCCACTCAGGTACCTTTGAATCTTGACATGTTCATCCTTAGATATTATTTTCAGGATTAACTGCGTAGTGTAAGTCATTAATCTTACACTACGTAGTGTAAGTCATTCATCCTTGATAAATTCTACATATTTCAACATCTCTAAGAATCTCCTTTCATACTCATCCATGGTCATACTTCCAAGCTTGAGTTCGAATAACTCCTTCATCTTCCTATCATAATAATTCTTGTTCAAGTACTTATTTTGAAAATACCTTTTGAACTCCCTCCAAGTAATCTTCTTCTCATCATTATGTTGACCTTTCACAAATTGGTCCCACCACATTGATTATTTTCCATTGAGATGATAGATAGCAATTATCCCTTCTTATTGTAAGGAGCTATTATGCAACTGAAAATACTTCCTCATCCCCAAATATCCATGTCTCATCATCTTCATCTTTCTTATTCTCACCATCAAAGGTAGGAGGCTTGATTTTGTTCATGTATCCTTGTAGTTCATCTGTGCCCAACCTCCTCTTATGCTTTCTGATATGAGATGACTTGAAATAATGTGTGTTCTCCTAACTGAATTTTCCTTGGTGAATGATGGCGATACCTTTCAACACTTCTCGTTTCTCTTATTTTATCATGAGACTTGACACTCTTGATTTTGTTTCCTTATCCATTTTATTCTTTATTATGTACAATATCTATAACAACTTGATTTTGAAGGCATCATGTTGCTCCTTGGATTTCATAAACCTCTCATTATTATATTTATAACTTTGGACATATTTTTGCAGACTCTTTATGGTCTCCACCAAGTTCATGCTCTCTTCCTTTCTTTCTTGTTACGAGGAAAATCACTCTATGACATGGGTTTAACCACACAATATGGAATGATTGCAGAAATCAACTATAATCCCATTATGCTATATAAATGAAAATTCTAACAAGACAAGATAAATAGCCTACCTCGTATAGACGTTAGATGAAGACCATCATTGAGTACACGACTCAAAGATTTATACCTGCAATTTGTCTTCAACAACGAAGATAAACAAGCATATGGCGATAATATCTAATGTTAGCACATACAATAACATAACCATTAACATTCATAACAAATACGCCAATGGAATAATAATTCAAATATTTTCAATATATCAATTGGACAAGAACATAGTATTTCTATTAAAAAATGATCATCAAAAGTGTATAAGTAACAAAATTCTATGTCGGCACGTCTCATAACCGAGAAACTAAGTCCCTTCTAGTTGGACCTCCACTACTTCAATCCTCCACCAAAGATAAGCTTATATAAGATAGACAATAAGGTTCTCCATCAAAGAGGGAAGAGCTTTGGGGCTGAACAATGTGTTCAAATTTTTAAGGATAAAGGGATGCTAACTCAATGTGAAGTGAAAATTTCTCCATAGTATCTTTTCTCTCAAAAGTTGAATTCTCCCATCTTCCACAACTTGGATATTGATTAATTTATAGCCTTCAAATGGAATTGAAGCTTCGAGTCGGAACGTTTCTAGTATATGGAAGGTCAAGGATCATGGATCTCGTGACATGACATGGAAACCCGACACAAAACTTGATGTACACGGGCTGTAGTGGTGAAACTTGTGTATACGCATGATATCTAACTGGTAGGGTGCATATATATGGAAAAATATTATTTTTTGGTTCCGGGGAGTGTAAAAAAGGACTTCAAGTCTGCATAGGGAAATGGAAAGGCCTTCTGATCAAGTTGCATGGGGTGAGGTAAAAATTTCTATAACATATGCCCCCTAATGTGTGAGGTTAGAGGAGTATCTTCAATGGCCGAAATACATTATAATTTCCAAAGGTGGAGTAATTGAGACTCATCTGGAAGAACTAGTTGCTCATGAGAATATTACAATCCATAATGAATTTTACACATGGATGCCAATTTTAATTACACTGCAAATCCATGTGGAAATATACCAAATAGTTGTTCATGGCCATGAATAGGAAATACAAAATAGACACATATCATAGTTTGTCATATTCACGAACAAGGACCTGTGAAAAACAGTCTCAAAATCAATATGAAGATATCTGTATACAATGGAGTACAATATGATCTCCCATGATCACTGAAGTCATATAGGTACTGATCCAATGAACGATAGAAACAAATAAAAAAAGTTGATACTATAAATCGATGTCTTCGTGTCTTCTACACGATCCGTAAAAGGTGCAAGTCCACATCATGTGAATAGAGGAGTTGAGGTCAAACACAATGAGACTTTGTTTGATTATCGGTCATTAAGATATACCATTAACAAACACAAGACATCTTACCGATAATGAAAGTAGGTATCAAGGAACCGAGTACATTCTTACAAGTGTGAATAAAGGTGTTGAGGTAGAACACTTGAAGAATCCATCGATCAGGATACATTGATGTATTCCCAACTGTCGATGGCGGGAGAACCTTCCACTGATGACTACTAGCCTCTAGGTACTCATAGGACTCTATACCTCATTTCCATAATAGATGAGCTGAATTCGATAGAAGGAGACCCACTAAAAGGAGAGAATTAAGACATCTTTTATTAGTTAGCACAAGGTACAAAGAAATATCTTGATTATTTGGAGGAACTCGGACGAAGAGGATGTTCACGAAACAATGACCATGTGCATCTTTTGCATGCACCATATGCAAGTAGTGTACAAAAAATACCCTCTAAATAACAACCAATAAGGAAGATTGGTGACAAAGGCGAGGAAACCAACAATAAGTCTAATGAAATCCAAGACACTACACAAATCCCAATGTGTGAATAGATTTCTTATCGTTGAACACAAGTGAAACCCTCCAGTCAGTGACCAATGAGGAGATGTCGACTGTTGGGTTCAAGGTTACCTACCTATAATGAAAGTAGGACCATGCATGGTAGGACTACAACTTCATGTAGCTCTGAGACACACTGAGGGTATGGTTGACATGCAAAGTCAAGAGTTCTAAGAACTCGTCTACACGAGCTTATAAAATTCCTTTGAACAAGAGGATGAGACATATGGAAGATTCTGACATCATAAACTTGATGGTGAAACTTTTTGATGCCAGAGGAATCAATCAAAATCTTCATAGGGAATAGAAGAGTAACCAGTCTGAGGAGTAAAATATAAGCAACAAGCTCAACTTCCTAAGGTCGTGATTAACCCAAAATTTGGATGAAAAGTGGACTCAAAGTTTTGTGCTCTGTTTAAAGGCGACACGACTGCAGCAAATATAAGATAATATTATTTTCCCGCCCATCGTTTTTTGTTTTTTCATAGGAAAATGAATGCTATGATACAGAGGAGGAAACGAGTGTCGCAAGTAAGAAACTATCTCAAAACAGTGTAACATGCCTATTCTCAATGCAAGGAAGTGCATGCAGGGCATGGACACTCGGGGGAATGTTTCCTCTTAGGGTACATGGTACCAATCTGCAAATGATATAAACAAGGCTCTTCTTGGTTGGTTATGAAAATTGTTGAGGTAGTAGGCTTATAACGAGAAAGAAGAAACCAACAATAGGCTCGATACTGCAAAGAGGAGGATGAAATGAAGTTACAACTTAACTCTAAAGAATGTCCTTTTTTGTAAATTTAGTCCCTTAGGCCCGAAAAAGTATAAAACAATACCTAGGAAAACTCTTATAGCCAATGTTGACTAGAGCGTTCCTTTTTCGAAATTAGTCTACTTGGTCCGAAAAATGGTTAAACTTACACCAAATAAACATATTTTCAAAGCCATTTAACGAGTGTAAAAGAGACAAGGTCACTCGATAATATTTTTTCTTTTGAGAGAGTCATAAAAGAGATTAAAAAAGACTCGGTGGGAGTCCCATAGGTGAAGGTCATAATGCTTATGAGTAATAATATGATATTCGAATGCAAAGTCATATCAAAACTATAAGGGACTCCCGGTCCTATGGAATAATTTATGCATGGGCACCAAATGACATAAAGGTTCTAACTAGGGCACCCATCTTTGGTAAGACTTTACCACTTAATAACGACACTTCTAGTAGCAGTAAGAAGGTTTTGTGTCACTAATAAATGGGTTTGTACCTAAGGCATACAGATGACAGTCATAGGATAATGAAAATATGCAAGATGGAGTGACAACCTATCCTATATGCTGGTGAAAGAAGATACCTGCCGAAGTCACGAATGAGAAATATGATGCAAGAAACCTCAAAAAACTCTAGACAAAACCACCAAAACCAACTCCTTCCACTGCACTATTAGGACACTAGGTCAAAAAATTAGCATAAATTATATAAAGTGGATAAACATTTTCTACTAATAGTAAAAATAACCAATTTTACTATACCATTTGCGTTTTTTTCCCACATAGTGCATTTTGGACCTATTTTCCCATGATCTTCAAGTGTCAATTGCAGGAGCTACAATCAACGAAATTGACAACTGTCTGGACCAAGAAAGTACCCCTCCCCTCCTCTTCATTTCCAGTGTTTTAAATTTCAAATTAAGTCTTCATTTTTTGATCATTTGAGGGTGAAACATACAAATTAGGGTGTATACGAGCTATAGCTTATCGGGTCGCGTATATGTAGACATGTACACGGTCAAAGAAAATATTGACTGCATATATGTGGCCCTACACAAAACTGTTAAGACTGTAGCCCGTGTACAAGTCCACAAACAAGTTTTTTAATGGATTTAACTCAAAAAATGGTTTTCCTTTTGTAGGATGTTGCTTGAATGGACAGAGAGGGAACATGAGGAAGTAGATGTAGCAGTGGAAAGAGATGCGGGGGCCCAACTGGCTCTAAAAATATGTGGCTTATACAAATTTTTGGATCTCAAAGGGTTGAGGGATAAAGTGAGGTTACTCCAAATGTTAGTAAACTTCTCGGATCTGGAGATAGAGTACTTCAATCTTGATGGGAAACCATTGAGAATTGAAGTAGATGACATTTAATTTCTAATGGGATTTTCTCATCGGGGCAAGGTGGTGAATCTCAAACCCCGGGGGGCTGGGGGTGGTATGAATATAGAGGATTACATTTCCACCCATTGTGTTGTAGGCACATATAATGTAAGGATTGAACTCCCCATCGGGGTGATCGAAAACCTTAGTTTGAAGATCATCGTTATTTTCCTTACACGGAACTCAAGGTCGGCCTTGTTGCACCAAGCTTCAAGTCCTCTCATGTTCTACGCAGTGGAGTGCTTGCGACCCATGGTTTATGACTAGTGTACCTCACTACTGAATAACATGAAGAGTCAACTGACAGATTGCAAACAAGGGAGAAAGAGAAACTTTGGGTTTGTCCATATTGTGTAGTTTTTTCTTTAAGCGGGTTCTAGGCTTGATCCCTAGAGTAGAGATCATTCCACATGGACCGTGCAATCCATCCATGTCACAGTGGACCAACATGATGAGGCGGTTAGGAGGTGGTAGGGTACCAATCCCCTACAACGATGAGTTCTTATTCTAGTGGCATCGACAAGTGATAGCCATAGACAACTACCCTTATGATGGGATCGACTATAGAGGAGATACATATATTCCTTTGCCACAAGGCTACACCTATGGTATTATAGGTATGAATTTTATTTTTTTATATATATTTCATTTTTTTGTGTTTTTCAAAAAAGAATAAAAAAACACAAGTATTTTTGTATGGCATCAAGTATTAACAATGGCTTTGTCGTGTAGATGTGGGTCCGCGACGACCAGACGAATTCCCACAACATCAACGGAGGAACCGGGGAGATGAGAATGTGGGAGGATATGCAGATATAGTGCTTCAAAATGTGCAGGGAACCTGTCTCGATTGACACACATGATTCCTATGGTACAGGTCGAGGATCTTCCAGAGGCTATGCAATGATAGGTGGTAGGTGTGCCCCGTGCGTGGGTGTGACTCTTCTCGTGTCTCGAAAACGACGTATTGTGCTACCATAATACGTATATGATGCCACAGACATAGATTCCATGGTCATTATATCTACCGACCATATATGTATTTTGAGGGTGTGAGCCCATTTTGTACTATGACACCATATGTTTTGGAGATATGAAATATAAAAAACATTGGTCTTCGGCTTTACTTATAGACAGAAAGTTTATAAAGACAAGAACATGAAATCTAGAGAATTTAAAGTAGGGGAGCATGTACTTTTGAAAGTGAAGCCCAAGAAAAGCTCTTTGAAATTGGGTAGTTGTACAAAGCTGATAGTTAGATTTTGTGGTCCATTTGAAATATTGGACAGAATAGGGACAGTTGCATACATGCTTCCATGAATATGCATAATGTGTTTCATGTCTCTTTACTAAAGAAATATGTACATGATCCTAACCATGTTATTGATTGACATCTGATTCAGGTAGAGACAGAGGGAGATTTCTAGGTTTAGCTAGTGCAGGTATTAGACAGAAAAGTTAAAATGCTCCGGAATCGAGTTATAGAGATGATAAAAGTTGAGTGGACCTGCTACAGTCCTGAAAATGCTACCTGGGAGCATGAAGATTCCATGTGGGTAGAGTACCCGCATCTTTTTGAATAAATTTGAGATTTTGATCTCTATTTTGTATATGCACTGAGGACAGTGCCAAAATAAGGGGGAGGGGATGTAACACCCTAGGTTTTGAACCCCCATTTTAAATAATATATTGTTACAATGTTGAGAGGCCAGGGTGCCCAAAAAATTATTAAAGGGGCCAGTGTGCCAAAGAAATGTAATGTTTTGATCATTATTAATAATAAACACATCGTTGGCTACTAAACGAACAAGGACTAGAGTTATAGGTGGCTATGATTCCATAGGAGAGGGGGCTTGAGGGGATACATGTTTATTCCTTTTTTTAATTACCCCTTTTTGTCTAAGGGAGGGGATTAGTTACATGAGATTCTTGGGGAAGGATAGGAGGTTCTTGATTCCCCACTAAGTTACTTAAACCCGCCTCTGGTCTGATGGGGGGGTTCAACTGATGGCTTGTTTGTTGATTTCCTGTATTTTCATTCATTTATCTCATGCACTTTCATGGACCCTCTTACCCATTCATTGATCCATACTCATCCGTGTCTTGGCTTGGGAAAGGGAACCGAATTGCTGAAGAATTATCCACGAGATAGTTGGTTGTAATGGTTGTTTGTGTAATCCAGCCATGACCTGGGGCTTGCATGTCTGAGATGCGTTGGCCTGTTCCCTATTTTTTCTCACAACTGTGAGTCATGAGAGTTCCAAAATTGAGACTCTAGACCAACTGTGTTGGAGGCCCTGGAAAAAGGGGAAGGACTTCCTGAGGGACTGCATGGAAGAGAAGGGTGGAAGTCCATTCTCTTGGGAGGTATAGGCTGGGTAGAAGAGAGTTGGGTACTTGGATTGTTGTTGGTGCTGGGAAACCTGTGAGAGCTTGAGAGATGACTGGTTTGGGAATCCAAGTACACTCTGGAACCGTCCTTGTGGATTCATAGCCCTGGCTCAAGGGTGACACTACTGTTGAGATTTGGAGTAGTTGTGTCTACGGTTGGGTGGAACGTCCTTGGTCTGTAGCCAGTTGGTGTCACCTTTTTATAAAGATAAGTGATCTTTGTTGTGATATTATTATATGTTTATGAATTTATTCCACTATGTATTTAAATTATCGTTTAACTAAATCTTAGATTATGCATGCTTGCTGGATATTGTTGTGCATGTCGCTAAATATTGTATCTTATGTGTTCTTATTAATTAAAGAAGGTATCAGTGAGAGTATGAAGTCTAAGGGTGGTCTTGTAGGTAGCATGCCCCAGCCTGTGGGTGGCTGGGGATGTTACACTGTCACATCTCTTCTCAGAGATAAGATGCCACCATTCTAGTGATTTTTTCACTCTGTAATTTTACAGTTCTGTACATTTTACTCATTAATATAAATTGGGTATCACTGTATATATGTGCCTCTTGTTATATATTTCATATATCTCTATTATATTATTAGATCTCTTGCAATATATTTGTATATTTCCTTGTTATATATCTACATTCATTTCTTTCTCAAAATAATCTGGATCAGTGGTAACAGAGCACGCTACTCCTTTTTGTTTCTTTTGCATGTCCCCGACGAGGTGAGGATATAAAGAGTTGGGTCTTGAGCTAGTTTCCCTTTAGTATAACCTCTCTCGCTAGCATAATCACCCTCCCATGGCGGAAGAGAAGAGGAATGAGGGAGCATAATATCCCATCAAGTTGTTTCTCATGGAATCCCTCACGCAATAGAGGAACGAGATGTTGGAGAATTTTTCCCAAATCCTTCAATGATTGCCGACAATAACATGTGTGTCTTCATCAAATAGTTTCCTTGGAGACACTACCCCATTCAATGTACAAGTTAATTTTGATATTCCTGTATTTGAAGGTCATATCGATGCAGATGCTTTGGAAAAACGGTTAAATTTGCTAGAAGGTTATTTCTTTGTTCACAATTTTTCCGACAGAGAAAATATCACCTTTGTGCTCCTTAAGGTTCTCCCCCATGTCAAACATTGGTGGGAAACTTACTGGGAGAAAAAATCCACAGAGGATTCTGGAATATTTTGGGTCGAGCCCAATTGGTATTTTTTATGGATGCGATCAAGGAGCAATATTACCCTATGGGAAACTATGATGACCATTAGATGAGATGGACCATGCTGCATCCAAAGCGGGACCAAACAGTGATCAAGTTCACAAATACCTTCCATACCTTGCACATAAAGATGGGTATCAAAGGCTCTGAGCAACATCTGGTTATGAAAAACCGCGGGGCTCTACACAAGTACATCCAAACCGAAATGGAGTTTCTTGACATCTCATCACTGAGATTCACTTATAGATATGATGTCGAAATAAAGTAAAAATTTAAATAGTAGAACAAGCGGGAATATGGGTCTACAAATACACAACAACCAAAGTATGGTAAAAGAATCCCTAACTCACAGAACAATCAACCTCAAGAAAACCAATCCAAGCCACAAGAAAAGAAGAGCAACGGGAATATGAAGAAGGACACTGGGAAGTGGTGCGACTTCCACAAAATCCCTTGGCACAACATCGATGAATGTCACTCGAAATAGTCATAAGTAGTCGATCTCAAAGAAAAAGAGTCGAGCCCTGACTTGGACTCTTATTTAGAAAACAATAAAATGTGACAAATCATTGATGCAGAACCCACCGCTACTGTCACGACCACAACATTCCAACTAGAAGAACTAGAGGATCCCGAGGGGGAGTGCCTTTTCCATTCACAGATGTGGGTGAAGGGGACCCTGTTGCATTCTATTGTTGATAAAGGAAGCCAAAAGAACCTCATCTCAGTAGAGGTCATCAAGTATTTGTATTTTTAGACAACACCACACCTACATCCATACAACATCGGATAGCTCCACCAGGGACAAGACTTTTATGTTAGCCAACAATGATGCATGTCATATGGCATCAATCCCTTCAAGAATGAGGTATTGTTTGATGTTTCCCCACTGGAATTATGTGATGTTTTGTTATGCCAACCATATATGTGGAAGCATTGTGTTTTCTATGAGTCTCTACCTCGTAGTGTCATTGTTACTCTAGGGGGTCAACTCTACCGGATACCAAAGGTAGCTCCGACTACTATCCCACCGAAATAGTTTCACAAAGTAATCTATCATACTACAAAGTTTATCCTCTTCACAATCTGATCAGAAGTTGAACAAAATGACACTGCAACCTCGGCCCAAGACCCTTCTATCCAGTAGAAGTAGATCAACAAGATTGTAGAAGAGCACAAAGACATTTTGGCTTCACCTACAAGGATGCCTCCACACTACCTAATCAGGAAAATATATTGCAGATCCCTTCATACTCCTCATGTTGCATCTTCACCGAAATATTCCTCCCACTGATCCAGAATCAGATCCAGGAGCTTGATGGGGATTAGAAAGGCCTAAAAATAAAATTTCTCATAATGGCTTCAAAACGGACATGTGTGTAGGCCTCATTAATATGAACCCAACACAATTTGAACATGCTAAAACATACGTCATATCCTCATTTATGGAGATCTGTTCATTTTTCCAAACATGGAAAAAATGATGATTGTATAGTCAGTACAGTCCGTACAGTGCTACGTGGCATCTGACTGTACAGGTCGTACGACTGTACAACTGATAGGGCAGGCACAGTTTGCAGCTTCTGGAGGTGACACGTGGTAGGCTGACTGGGTGTATGGACGCTAACGAGGACAGGACAGGTGGACCAATTTGGGGGTGACACATGTTACCACATCAAGGGTGACATGTGGCATGCCCGTACAACTTGCGTGGAAGGTACATACACGTGGCAGGTTCCTAACTGGGTAGAAGATGTGGTCCAATCGCGAGATGAAAAGTGGAAGATTATGTGGGCAAGTGGTGTAGTACCATGTGGCCGAGACATGGGTTGCCACATGGCACCCATTCATTGGCTAAAGTTATAGCAAAAGTTTGGTGTCCACTAATTTTGAATTCCTGACCTTCATCCGGGGCAACGTTTTGGCAGGGGTTGGGCTAGCCAGTCTGCCCACACTTTGAGTCTTAACAATATATATGTTCATATATATTTAAAGTTTAAAAGGGTTTTGGATGGAGGCGGAAAGGGTCGGGGCTAGGCCCCAGCCCACGGCCTTATGTAACACCATACACCCACACTTCAGACTTTGGGCGCGAAAACTCTCCACTGTTAAGTTTGTAGGCACAAGGGCCACGAGATACGGCCTTACCACCGACACACCTCATTCCATATGACCCGGGTGGTGACCAGTATCTTGGCGTGACAATCAGGCTTCGGTCCTATTACATTGAACATGTGACTGGTGCCAGCGGGGGTTAAGGGCCAGCGCGCATCCCCTAGGGGGATGGTGCTTGGCGACATGCGTTCATGCGACCGTGTAGAGGGGGCGTGCGCCCAGGCCAAAGGGTCTTAGCCCATAATATTTATAAAAAAAATGGTTTTTAACCATATAATAGTGATTGTTTATGGATTATAGGCCTATTTTTGGAGAGTTTTAGCCCTTTTGGGGGGATATTGGGCCCTTTTTTAGGCTAGATATTGGGAGGAAGTTGGGAGATGGTTACCAAATTCATATCTATATAAACTAGGTCTTCTTGAGGCCATGAGAGGACATTCAGAGCAGGTTTATGCTAAATATTTTCCAAGCCAAAGCCATTCTAATGCAGTGAAACTATTGAGGAGCACACCTTTGCGGGCCATTTATGGGAGCTCTGGTCATCCGATTTGAGTATTGTTTCTTTTTTTGTGTTCTAGAGATCTGGTAGAACAAGACCAGATCAATTTTGTAACCTTTTGGCACTATTGTGATGTCATTTTAAAGCTTTGAATATAAAATAAGAAAGACTCACCCATTGAGACAAAGGCCCGGAGACATAGGCGAGATTGTCGAACTCTGTTATCACATTGGTGTTTATGGTTTGCTGTTGTTTATGATTCATTTAAGATCTGTATATGTGTATATGGATGTTATGTTTTCTCATCATTTATTCCTCTTTCATTAAGCTTCGTAATTGGTTAATTAACACATGCATAATAACTCAACCATTGTCGTATAAAAGATCTTTTCAGATCAAGAGATATCAAAGCTAGTTGACATTTGGATTTGAGTTTTGCATGTTAACCATGGAAAAGACACTTAGTGGTGAAGGTGATCTCGTTGAAGAGAATCCATTGATTGGATTGAGAAAGAGAACTTCTCAAAGTGAGAATACGGCATTGGAAGAGGGACTTTCTCAGGATGAGAAAGAGTTTCGAAAAACTTTCTTTGCTATGTCGGATATGATGAAGGCTTTGTATGAAGATTACTTGGAACGAAAGAGACCAGTTCCTGATGAATCTTCAAAGGGAAAACGTGAAGAAGGATAGGATCCTCCTCAAATTACTCCTTCACCTCCTTCTCCTTATTCTTCAAGTTCAAGTTTTAAATCCAATGCAAAGAAACATGTTTATAAGCATAAGAATGAAATGCCTTTATTAAAACTTGATGTTAAATTCGAATTACCCATGTATGATGGTGAATTTAATGCAGAGAGACTTGACAATTGGGTGATACATATGGATGTTTATTGCAGTGTGCAACAGATCAAGGATGAGGCAACTCAGATCAAGTTGGCATCTCTTAATCTTGCAGGCACAACACTCATATGGTGGGAAAGCAAGTTGCAAAATGACCAGCAACAAGTGGGTAATGGATTTCCATCATGGAAAAGTTTTATTTCTGCACTTAGAAAACAATTCTATCCTTTGGGTTATAAAGAGAAAGCGTTAATTGAATGACAAGCTTTAAAACTAAGAAAAAGACAAACAATGCAAGAATAACTAATGGATTTCATAAAATGGCATTGATGTTAGATATTCCTTTACATACCCAAGAAAATATTATGAAGTATATAGGAGGTTTACCTGCACATATTCAAAATATTGTATTCATGTTTGGACCAATTAATATTGATGAGGATTATGTTCAAGCGACATACATTGAAGCAAGGAAAACAAATGTTGGTGTATCAGGGGAATCGTCTTCTAGGAAAGAGGACAAAATGAAGTGGCATTTAAAAAAGTAAAATTTAGTGGCGAGAAAGAAAGATAAGCCCTCTTGCAAGCATTGAAAGAAAGAGGGGCATGATGAGGACCGTTTTTGACAACTGCATCTCCAGAAGAGGCCAAAGTGGTTCAAATAAAGGAAAGGGAGGAAAACAATTGCAACAACAACATGACCCACAGACTTGGGATCGGATTCAAGTGATGAATCTAAAGTATCATTGGTTGGTATGGTAGTTAAAATTGGTGAAGGGATTGATTGTAGAAGTAACTTGTTTCACATAAGGTTCATCATGAAACACACTAAGGTTGACACATTGATAGATAGTGGATCTCAATCTAACTTAATTTCTGAGGAATTGGTTAAGCAATTGGGATTAAAAACACAGATGCATCATAAACCATACACACTTAAATGGATAAGCAACCATCATCAAATGCACATAACAAAGAAATGCACATTAAAATTTGAAATTTCATATAAGTTTGTAGACGAGGTAACATGTGATGTGGTGCCACTAAGTGATTGTGGAATGGTCTTAGGAAGTCCATAATTGTATGATCGTAAATAAATCTTCTATAGGGCAAAGAATCAATATCATTTAACCAAAGTAGGTCAAGAATATGTGGTTCATACTCATCATGTAAAGGTAAATAAAACTCTTCAAACTATGGAACAATTAAAGAAGACATCTCAAGAAAGAAACACACCTATAATTGTTTCAAATCAAATAATCAATCTTAAGCAAGAACATGAGATGATTGTGGAATCAAATATCAATCATAGTTTGCTTCAATATAAGCTAATGTCGTGCAAATATTATAAACATATCAAATTGTTTGAAGTCATATTTTTGATGCTATCATTAGTAATTTTATCTACATGGATGATAGTGGCTTCAGTAAGATGTGACAAGGTACAAATGGCTAACAATATGTTGCCAGTTGTCATGATTGTGTTACAGTTGATCTTGATGAGACAGGTACACAGGACAGAGTTCAAAGATAGGGAACAAGTCGGGTGGCCTATCCCGAGCTTGATGACTAGTCAGTAACCTTTTGGGGACAAAAATGTCCTTTAGTGGGGAGGTATGATCCAGAATCGGATCCAGGAGCTTGATGGGGCTTAGAAAGGCCTAAAAATCAAATTTCTTATAATGGCTTCAAAACAGACGTGTGCGTAGACCTCATTGATATGAACCCAATGCAATTTGAATGGGATCAAACATACATTGTATGCTCAAAGTATGGAAATATGTTCGTTTTACCAAACATACAAAAAAATTATGACTATACAGTTCGTACAGTGCCACGTGGCAGCTGACTGAATAGGTCGTATGACCATACAACTGATGTAGCATGCACAATTGGCAGCTTATGGAGGTGACACATGGTAGGTTGACTGGGCATACAGACATTGACATGGACATGACAAGTGGACCAATCAGGGGATGACACGTGTCACCATTGCAAGGGTGACACGTGGCACGCTCATACAACTCACGTGGTAGGTGTGTTGGCATGGAAGGTTGTTGACTCGATAGCTGACATGGTCCAATTGTGAGTTGACAAGTGGAAGATTATGTGGGTGAGTGGTGTGGTGCCACATTGCCCAAACATGGGCTACCACATGACACCTATTCATTGGCTAAAGTTATAGAAAACAATTGGTGTCCACCGAGTTCGGACGCTTGACCTTCATCCGGGGCAACGTTTTGGCAGGGTTTGGGCTAGCCAGTCCGCTCGCACTTTGAGTCTTAGCAATATATATGTTCAAATCTATTTAAAGTGACAAAGGGTTTTGGATGGAGTTCGAAAGGGTTGGGGCTAGGCCCCATCCCACGTCTTTATGTAACACCATACACCCACACTTCAAACTTCGGGCACGGAAACTCTCCACCGTTAAGTTTGTGGGTGTGGGGGCCATAAGATACGGCCTTACCATCGACGCACTTGATGCCATATTACCCGGGTGGTGACCAGTAGCTGGGCGCGACAATCGAGCTTCGATCCTATTTCATTTGACATGTGACCGGTGCTAGCGGGGGTTAAGGGACCACGCACAGCCCCTAGGGGGTTGGCGCTTGGCCACATGCTATAATGAAACCCTGTAGAGGGGGCGCACGCCTAGGACATAGGGAGTTAGCCCATAATATTTTCAAAAAAAGTGCTTTTTAACCATATAATAGTGATTTTTTTATGGATTATAGGCCTGTTTTTGGAGATTTTTATCCCTTTTTGGGGAATATTGGGCCCTTTTTTAGGCCAGATCTTGGGAGGAAGTTGGGAGATGGTTACCAAGTTCATATCTATATATGCCAAACCTTCTTGAGGCCAATAAAGGACATTCAGAGCAGGTTTATGCTGAATATTTGTCAAGCCAAAGCCATTCTTATGCAGTGAAGCTATTAAGAAGTGCACCTTTGTGAGCCATTTATGGGAGCTACGTTCATCTAATTTGAGTGTCGTTTATTTTGTTGGGTTCTAGAGATCTGTTAGAACAAGACCATATCATTTGTGTAACCTTTTGGCACTACTGTGATGCCATTTTAAATATTTGAATAGAAAATAAGAAAGCCTCACCCACTGAGACAAAGCCCCAGAGACATGGGCGAGATTGTCGAACTCCGTTATCAGATTGGTGTTTATTGTTTGTTGTTGTTTATGATTTATTTCAGATATGTATATGTGTATATGGATGTTATGTTTTCTCATCATTTCTTCCTCTTTCGCTAAGCTTCCTAATTGGTTAACTAACACATGCATAATAACTCAACCATTGTCGTATAAAAGATATTTTCGGATCACCCACACTCGGGTAGATCATGCATCTAGATAGGTTGAACATATCCAATGCCTCCAACAATAGTTTCATAACAACCTTCAACAATCCAAGCAACACAAATTCTTGAGCAAGGAAAGCAACTCACCAAGGTTCAGATTCTGCAAAAACTTCCCCATCTCCCACGAGAACTCAATGCAATGGAGACCATTACTTCCTAAGGAGGGAGGATATATCTAGATGGATATCGGTGGCAACCCACCTATTCCACTAGCTCAAAGAATACTTTTCCATTTTGGCAATTGTTGACAGTTTTTCGAGTCCCAAACTTCTGGGGCCATTTTGAGGCTCTAAACGACGTTTTTTTGGACTTTTTTGGGGGGTAGAGGTTACCAATGGCATCCCTTGACCCCGGTGGAAGTTGTACTTCTTAGATAGACGTTTCTGACTATTTATGTTTGGGAAGCATCGAAAATACATTCTACTAGATTGATAATTAATAATAAGATTATTAATTATTAAGCAATATTATTAATTATAATATTATTAATGTAATAATATTTTTATAATATAAAGTTTAAATATATATAATAAAGTATAAAGCATAAATATAAAGTATATTTATATTATATGTATAATATAATATAAAGTATAAATATATTTATTACCCAAGGGACGCATCTCTTCATGGATGGTCACCATGGTCACCATATGTTCTTTATATATAGAACACTCATTATTGTAATAAGATAATCATTCATATACAATATCATCTCTTATGAAAATTCAACATGGTATGAGAGTGGGACTGGGCTTGACTCCTTCACAGGAGGTCCCAGGAAAATGGGAGTAGAGTAAAGTCTTGGGAGTGTTAAATTTTTGGGGTTGTTGCAATCTATATGTAAAACATATTTACTTTTTACTCCTACCTAAATTATAGAAACAATTCCATAAATTATGGTGGGAAGTAATTTCTAGTAAAAATGTCTAATTACCTAAATATGAGGAATGTACTGGATATTTACTTCTACCTATATTTATGCAAAGAATCAAATGAATTATAGAGGAACAATCTAACAAAGTCAAATACTATGTGGAAGGATTATAACCAAATTAATCTTTGGGTAGTTACAGGAGGTATTCTCCAACTATTTATAAGAAATAAATTTTAATTTAATTTTAAATTTAATTTTCAAAGAGACGTGTCTTTTTGGATCAATTTAATATTACTATAAAAAGACTCAACAATAGACACATGCATTTTTCTCTCTCACACGTGAGAAGTGATCTAAGGAAGAGACCAAAGTTTCTAAGTTGTTGACTGAGTGTAATTACTTAGTGATGTTCTAGAGTTTACTAAAGTAATATCATTGGAAGTAATTACCACTTGCGGAAAATTGTGTTTGTCTAATTTAACACTAGAAAATCAGCATGGTTAGTCGTATGACATCGAGTATATGATGGATGCATGTTTGTAGAAGATGTATCATTTCAAGGGTCAGTGTATATAGTTGTGCAAAAGATAAATTGATCTCCTCTAGGAGATTCTTTTTGTTGTTCTTGTTTCTTGTTCTGGGCACGCCATAGGTAATAGATCTGAGAAGGAGTCGTAATGGCATTCATAGGAAGAAACATGAAGCAAGACTATTCAGACATAGAGTTATGAACATCCATGTACTGAAGAAGAAGAGGAGGTTAGCACATGTAGAGGGGACATATGACTCCAAAGACTATATAGCCTCAGAGGGGGTGATGGCTTCAGATGTTTTCTGTGGGAAACTAAACAATCTCATGATGACATGTTGTATTTATTAGAAAGCTACCCACCGGCCCTGGATGCATGTTGTGAAGTCACTATGAATTTATTGTGATGCATAGATTCGTGTGTCATACATTCAATGGTCATGAGATTGCGTGGATTGTGACAGAGTTAGAGTTTGTGCCAGATATAACACCTTCCTCATTAATAGGGAGAGTTGATATTTTATGTAATTTCAAAAGTTATTCTTAAGTGTTAATGTTTCAGCATCGGGTTGACATTATCCCAGGATTTGTCATGGTAATTTGACCATTGGATAATGGCCTTGGCATAGTCTTCTAAGTACATAAGACTCAAAGTGCGTGGCTTTCAACATCCGGAAGGACTGGAATTATTCTTGTGGCACAAATGGAAACCTGATCAGGAAGAATGGTCCTTGTAGTCACAGAACACTCTGTTGAGTATATGAAAACTCAAGGACACTCAGTGTGTAGATTGAAGAAGGATTTATATGGATTAAAGCAGGCACCCAGAGCATGGTATGGAAGGATCGACAATTTTCTGATGAGCTTAGGATTTATAAACAACAATGGAAATCCTAACTTTTACTTTAAGGTTGTGGATGATGGTTTAGTAATACTATTGTTGTATATGGATGACCTATTTCTTAACATGTGTGGAAAATCTCATCTCAGATTGTAAGAGAAAAATTTGTTTTTGAGTTTGAGATGAAAGATCTCAGGATGATGCATTACTTTTTGGGTCTTGAGGTATGGCAAAGACATGATGAGATCTTTCTGAATCAAGGGAAGTATACAGTAGAAATATTGAGGAGGTTTGGGATGTTGGATTGCAAGGCTATGGCTACACCTATGGTATCAAATGTGAAGTTTTTGCAGGATACAACTGTAGAGACTATGGATGTTCCTTTATATAGGAAAATGGTGGGTTGATTGATGAACTTGACAAACACAAGACCATATATATATTTTGTTGTGAACGTCGTGATTCAATATATGAAGAATCCTTGGTAGGTTCATTTGGTCGCAACAAAAGATGTAATGAGGTACCTTAAGGGTACATTGGATTATGGTCTCATATATGTGACAAAACATGAGTTCGGATTATATGGATATTCAGATTCAGATTAGGCTGGTAGTATTCCTAATCGGAAGAGTAATTCAACATATTGCTTCAGTCTAGGCTCCAATATGGTTTCATGGAGCAGTAGGAAGCAGTTATGTGTAGCACTCAGTACGACTGAGGTAGAGTATGTGGCATCATGTGCAGAGAGTTGTGAAGTAGTGTGGCTTAAAAAATTGCTAACTATTGGACTGAATTTGACTTGTAGATAAGACCTACAAGAAAAGGATGACGAGACTTGTTCTGGAGGACAAGTGATGAAGTCAACAGACTGAAGATATAGTTGATATTCAGTGCTTGAGAGGGAGTCAGACAGTCAGTTCCATAGGGCGTTTGGTACTACAGTAAGGAGTAGGAGGCTCCACCAGATGCATGAAGAAGTCATGTTTGGCGCTCAATAAGGATGAAACTGAGTATGTGTCATCATGTGCAGTAAGTCATAAAGTAGTGTGGCTTCAAAAATTACAGACTATTGGACTGAATTTGACTAGTAGGTAAGACCTACAAGAAGACGATGACGAGACTTGTTCTGGAGGACAAGTGTTGAAGTCAGAAGGTTGAAGATTCAGTTGATATTCAGTGACTAAGAGGGAGATGGAAGGTCAGTTCCAGAGGGATTTGGGTACTACAGTAAGGAGTAAGAGGCTCCACCATATGCAAGAAGAAGTCATGTGTGTCACTAAGTACGACTGAAGATGAGTATTTAGCAACATGTGCAGTAGAAGTGTGGCTTCGAGAACTTCTGTATGGGTTATTTGGTCTCAAAATGGAGGCGACTTGCATTTGGTGTGAAAACCAGAGTTTCATGAAGTCGTCAAAGAACCCCGTGGTCTATGACACGTCAAAGTATATTGAGATCAGATATTACTATATCATGGATATAGTGCAGATGGGAGAAATGAGGCTCTTGTTTTGTGGTTACAGAGGATAAAGTTGCAGACGTATTTACCATGTTGTTGTCGAGGATAAAGTTTGATTACTTCAGGGACAATCTTGGTGTGGTCCCTCTTCAGAGGGAGTGTTCTCATCCAGCATGAAAAAGGGATAGTACTGAGACATGTGGAACTCAACCAGCATGAAAAAGGGTCGACACTAAGTGTTCTCATCCATCATGAAAAGGGGATTCCACTGAGATAGGTGGAACTCATCCAATATGAAAAAGGGTTGGCACTGAGTGTTCTCATCTAGCATGAAAAAGGGTTGGCACTGAGACATTTGAAACTCATTCAACAAAAACAAAGGTTGGCACTCAGTGTTCTCATCCAGCATGAAAAAGGGTTGGCATTGAGTGTTCTCATCCAACATGAAAAAGGGCTGGCACTGAGACATGTGGAACTCATCCATCATAAAAATGGTTAGCATTGAATGATCTCATCCCGCATGAAAAAGGGTCGGCACTGAGATAGGTGGAACTCATCTAGCATGAAAAAGGGTTTGCATTGAGACATGTGGAACTCATCTAGCATGAAAAAGGGTTGGCACTGATTGTTCTCATCGATCATGAAAAAGAGATGGCACTGAGTGTTCTCATCCAACATGAAAAAGGGTTGGCACTGAGTGTTCTTATCCAACATGAAAAATGGTTGGCACTGAGACAAGTGTATCTCATCCAAAATGAAAAAGGGTGGGCACTAAGATAGGTGGATCTCATCCAGCATTAAAAAGGGTTGGAACTAAGACCAAGGGTGCACATGATCAGGTACTAATGCATTGCAGGGTAGTGGATGTCCTCGGGAAATGTTGCATTTATTTGAGAACTACCCACAGGCCTTGGATGCATTGTCAGTGAAGTCACAATGGTGCACATGATGAGGTACTTATGCATTGCAAGGTAATGGATGTCATGGTGACATGTTGAAGCTATTTGAGAGCTACCCACAGGTAATATTCAAAGGTAACCTTGGAATAATGTAGAATGTATCCCTCGCTGAGAGGGAGTGTTGATGTTTGGGAAGCATCGGAAATACATTCTACTAGATTGATAATTAATAATAATATTATTAATTATCAAGCAATATTATTAATTATAATATTATTAATGTAATAATATATTTATAATATAAAGTATAAATATATATAATAAAGTATAAAGTATAAAGGATAAATATAAAGTATAATTATATTATATGTATAATATAATATAAAGTATAAATATATTTATTATCCAAGGGATGCATCTCTTCATGGATGGTCACCATGGTCACCATATGTTCTTTATATATAGAACACTCATCATTGTAATAATATATTCATTCATATACAATATCATCTCTTATGAAAATTGAACACTGACGAGGTATCAAATTCCCCAAACAGAGATCGTATGAAAAAGTGACGCCCTTGGGAAGTTGACGTACCAACTACCCCCATCAAGGTCCGCAAACCATTTGGCGTTTCATCTTCCGAGGTTAGGGTTTTGGATTTTCTTTATGTTAAAAACGCATCTAGATCCTCATTGTAAACATCATCATCTTCTTACGAATGAGCGTAGTCGTCACATCTCTTCTCATAAATAAGTTGTCACCATTCTAGTGATTCTTTCACTCTGTAATTTTACAGTTATGTACATTTCACTCATTAATAGAAATTGTGCATTATTGTATATATGTGACTCTTTTTATATATATGGTATATATTTGTTATATTATTAGATATATTGCAATATCTCTGTATATTTCCTTGTTATATCTCTGCCTTCATTTCGTCTCAAAATAATATGGATCACTAAGCCTACAAACATACGTTCTTGACAAAAGATTAGTGACAAAGCTTGGAATAAAAATAGACTAAAAGTAAGAAGAATTAAAATTTGAAAAAATTATCCACTATATTAAAACTTTCATTGTGATAATTCATGGGAACATTAGATGAATGTGATTCCTCCAACCATTATTCGATTATATCATAAAATATACCATGACTAACGTAGAATTGATGGATGGAGTCTACGGGAAAGTAGCATACCAAATGAGAACCATGCATAAAACATGTATGCAATATGCAATGTACTTAGTGAGATAATCATTGTGTTGATATACTGAACTCTAGAAGACAAACCAAAAGAATGAGGGCATAACATAACCATCGTTGTAGACCAAAGTTCTTCATTATCTTGGCGAGCCTCCCCAGACTCATACTTCAAGCAACCATAAACTTTAGATAAATTAGTGAACTGATCAAATGATATATATGGACTAGAACCCACAATGATGTAAGGTAAATCTTCAAGATAATGGTGGAATACACCAACATCAAAAATATCAACTAAAGGGTTACTTGAACAAGAATACTTTCTACTAATCAAAAATCAAGATGAAACAGAACTAGACATGGTCTAATATACATGTGCTACAACATTTACTTCATTCTGTGAAAAAGGTTGATAAGGCATAGTTGTACTAAGTTCATGGGAAGAGGCCTTATCCTCTCTATATTCCATATTCACATTAGCACCATCAAGTACTTCAAAAGGGATCGAACCTAATGAATTTATTTGAATAGGACAATGGGTGGCTTCCTGCAAAATCAAACCATTAAAGAGATCAAAATACAAATAATAATAAGTGGAATAATTAAGAGAATTAAAATATTCTCTTGAACAAGAAACATTTTCATAAAGTGGATCTTTGAATTATAGTTCCTCCTCCTTAAGAAAATCGATGACTGATTGCGAGTCAGTAGGATCTACACTAGGAATAGTCTCACAATCAATAAGTTCTTCCTCAACATGATTTTTCTTTTTGAATCAAAAAATGGATTGTTGTGACAAAAGTGGTGTGTCTTGTATGTTTATTTCTCCTCCTTAAGTGAGATGATCAACGGTGTTGTTTTTCTCCTGCAAATTATGATAATTTGAAATATATTTGATAACATATACATGGTTATAAGAGAGGAGAAAATCACAAGAAATTTTAGAGAAAGAATTTTCACTAAATAATCCACCATCAGTAGGAAAACATTATTGATCAATCTTGGCTAGACTAAGAGAATTCATAACAATATAACAATTCAAATCAAAAGAAACTCATTCCAAATTGTCCATGGGTGAGGAAGGATTCATGTCATGAGTTTCCATATTTGCTTCATTAACAAAATAATCAGAATTTAGATTTTGTTCTATGGCTTCCTCCTCCATTTATTGTGATGGAAAAGATGAGGTAGCATAATAAGAACCTTACATAACCATTGGTGTGATGCAAAGTTTCCCATTATCAACTGAAAAACCCTCCTCTTGGACAACTACAGAAGAACCCAAATTTACAACATAAGAGGTCTCTTCTTCATCACAAGAAAGGAAAGGGGGAATGGAGTGGTGGGAGGATACATATATTTCTTCCGAAAAAGAATTTTATCTTTGATCTATATCCCCCATAGTAAAGAAAGATTCAAACATATGGAGTCCAACTAAGCCATTAGAATTTTCAACATTCTCATGTAAATCCAAATCAGCATGTAAATAAACATTTATACATGATTTATATTCTTCATCCACTAGCTCATATGTTTCAATAGTAATATAAACTAAACATGAAATCGAATCATTGGTAGAGGGCCTATCATCCAAATGAAATGTATAGCAAAGATTAGTAAATATGATAACGAACTATTCAAGAGATTCATCTTCATTTTTCCTAAGCTCTGATATCACTGCACACAAATCATCATAATCATAATTATCAAAATCATGCCAAAATTGATGCAGAAATTGCTCCCATGTGTGAATAGAGACAACAGGAAAAGTCTCACACCGACTCTTAACCCGAATTGCGAAGGTGAGAGTGAAAAACCTGCAAATGAAACTTCCATTTGTAATATTATGAGAAAAACTAAATTTCTAGAATTGAAAATCATGTTCAGATGCAGGTGTCTCACCTTCTCCATTAGATTTAAGTTGTGACAAGAAATGTAGAATATTTCTATGAGATTTGAGAGGTACAATACCATAAAAACATCTCCATAGAGGGATATGGGATGAATCCATTAGTAAATTAAAACAATTAATAAAAATGAATCCATGGGCTCAACTTGTCATATGGCCCTCATTCTAGCATCATTTATGTTGACGGATCCAAATGTCCTTTCAAGCAAGTAAGGGAGAACACTTGCTGGCGGGTCCTAATTATACCTACTCTCACTTGGTGCAACGTTTCCGAGCAAAATGTGGGCCTTATTTTCACTAAGAATTAATAGAATAAAAAGAGGAAATACATCGGATTGTCCCCCGAAGAATCCTAATTAACTCTAAATCTAATCTAAACTGAAAGAAAACTAATCTGAGCTAACTACTACTAACCTATCCCGAAGGAGAAAAACAAATAGATGAGTATGGTGAAAGATAATATCGTTAGAACAAGAAATAGCTCATGTATGTCAATGGTAGGTGATAATAAAAATGTTACAGAAACATCAACAATTAGTTGTTAAATGCATTCATAACATCATTTTCATACTCATAAGGAAACATATGGAAACATGAGTATATAGAATAGAGTGAAGAAATAGTTCATACAACAAAATTCCATACTACTTAGGCAGAAGACAAATGCAGAAATAATAGTCTCATGTACATCTACCTAAATCACAAGTTCCTATAATTTATCTTTCTCTTCATCCATTCAGAAGTAATAATATCATCTTTCATTTACAAAGAGAAAAATTCCTCCGTTACATCTAGTGAACTCTCTTTTATAAGACAAGAGAGACTCTTCAACTCTAGTGACTATTCACTTCATTTTACCTTTGATTTGTCATTTTACATTTCAAGTATATTTTACATTTTATAAAATGAACATGGAGGAGTTATAAAAATAAGATGAATAAATTTTTGGGTGGTTACTTTCTCCCTTAGGAAGATTACAAATGATATTCATCTAAAAGTATTGTTAATTTTGCGTGTTGGTGTTGTCTTCTATTCCCTGGGATATTTCTAGGAGTTCATGGTGTTTTTATATTGATTAAGACCATCCTTCCTTCTTCTCCTCTATCTCATATTTTCATTATGCTCTTGTAGGTTTGATTTCAGCTCTCGTGGCTTGATATATGATTGTTAGAGAATTGAACAACTCATTTTTCAATTAAATTTGGACCTTTACTTTCTTTTGTGTTTTTCATGAACTTACACCTTCAATATGTCCTTTTGAGTTCTTTTGAGATGTTTAGACCCACGAGAGGCCTAAAGGATTATTTTTGACGTTCATGACAACCTATGTGGGGGACATCACTTCTGGAGGAACACAACATATAATATTCTTAGGGATGGATACTTCTGGCCTACTCTATTCACTCACGTCTGTGCAAAGATCAGGGCATGTGTTAAGTGCCAAAAGTTCTCTAGGAGGCGACAACTCAAGTCTCTACCATTGAAGCATGTGTTAGTTGTAGGACCCTTTTAGCAGTGGGACCTAGACTTCATTGGGTAAATTCACCCTGCTTCAAGAAGTGAGCACATGTGGATTTTAACTGCAACATATTATTTCACCAAATGGATATAAGTTATTCCCACAAGGAATGATTCTTAGAAAGTACTCATTGGTTTCCTTGAAGATATTATGGAAAGGTTTGGTTGTCCGAACATAATCATCACTGACAACCCTACATCCTTCAAGATCAATCCATTGGTCAAATTTTGCGAGCAGTTCGAAATTTCATTGGTCCACTCGACCCCCTACTATCCCCAAGGCAATGGACTAGCAGAGTCCTCTAACAAAAGCCTTATAAATATTATCAAAAGACTGTTAGAGGACAACACGAAAGCATGGTATTCAAATCTCAAATTCTTTCTGTGGGATGACAAAGTGACAACAAAGAGATCTCTGGGTATCTCTCCTTTTCAGCTCGTGTATGGATTTGATGTCGTCTTTCCTTTTCAGCTCGCCTTGCCAGTGGAAAAATTATTCCAAGACTACCAACGACAGCCTGATGATATGATCAGAAGAATACAAGAGCTAGTAGAATTGCAACAGACTAGAGATAAGATGCAAGAAAAAGTACATGACCATCAACAAAAGATCAAGCAGGACTTTGACAGGAAGAGCAGTAAAGAGGATTTCCATCTAGGAGATCTAGTACTCAAATGGGATGGACCCAAACAGGATAAGGGAAAACGTGGTAAATTTGAATCCCTCTAGATTGGACCCTTCAAAATTTCTGATATATTTCCAAATAACACTTACAGGTTGCAAAATTTGGAGGAGGATGAAGTTTTTGGTGGCCTTGTTAATGGGTATTTTATTAAAAAGTTCTTTGTTTGAGCCATGCATGGATCCTTCATGTCATTGTAAATACCACTTTTCTTTTTGTTTTATCGGCCATCTCCACAACCCAATAGTAAGGCGACTGAAGCTACAAGTTCTTGGCATCTCATAGGGAGTAGGCCATCCCCCATGGAGCCAAATGTTATCGAACGCGTTTGTAAAGGGGTTTTTTCCCCTTAGGAATGGACACCATGGAAAAAAAATGACCAGAAGTGGGACAAAAACCCATGAAACCCACTTATCCTAAGTTTATGGTGTCCGGGTGTGTTATACTAAGGGGTGCGTAGATCTGAGTGATTGAGATTTGCATGCTCATATTAATGATGCAGGATCCATATCAGACCCCGCCCCCAGACCTTCTACCTTTAATGGGGGCGGTATGAGTTGGTGGTTTTTGAGCGTGCCCCCCCGCACCATTGTGGCGCTTCCTCTTTAACTCCTCCCCCCACTCTCAGTAGACCACTTACTGCGTCCTCTTACCGCCCATGTCTCCCACTAACACATGTTCCCCACTCCATCTCTCTCCTCTCCCAATCACATCTCCTAATCCCCTTCCACCTTTCGCTACCACACACTTGTCCTCCACTCATTGTCCCACCTTCGTACCTCACCCTATTACCTCCTTCCATGTGTCTTCCACTCACCCCCATGTCACCTCCACCTATATGGTTTTCCCCACTCTCCATCTGCCACCACATCCCCTCTCCTTTCCACATCACCCCTACACCTTCCCACCTCAGCGTCAACATTCGATTGCCTACACTCTCCCGGTCACCACCTCGCCACTTGTAGTTTCCCACCTGGTCGTCGGGTATATGCCATAGCTCGCTGAGTTTTGAATAATCATCTCGCCGACTCCTCCTCGTCATCATCCTTCGTATACCTGACAGACAATGAAGGAAAGGCCACCATGACTTCAAATCACAGGCATTGACTCTGCCCACTCATATCCCAATGGATCAGTTAATGTAAGAAAGGAAGGTGGGTGAGACATCATCTCCTTCCTTAAATAGACAGCCAGAAAGGGACAAACCCAAAGGAAGACAGTCAATCTAGACTAACAGGGATCGCATCTGACAGAAGACTGCATGGGCAGTCTGACCAATGTATGCATGCGCAGACTCACAGAGAAGATCATCAACGCAAAGATTTGAAATCATGACAGGATCACCTCAGGAAGTTGGAGCCAGTTCAAAGTATCTGTAGGCATTTTTTCCATTTTGTTTAGTGTCTATGGTTGATGTCGATGGTTGAGCTACGCTCCTGATTTGTAAAGTTTTAGTAAATCCTCTAGTTATCTGGTTATGTATGACTTTTTGAGACTTCTTGTTTAATAACAATCAACCTTCTTCCCCATCTCTTTTGCCTCTGATACTGAAAGCTCGAACATGTATGATCTAGTCGAGTTGTTGTGACTATGTTGCAATGTATGTTTGATTGCAGTGTTGTTGTAACGTTTTTTGTTTCTTGAAGCTCTGAATCAAGAGGATCTTGTCCTCGGAATTTTTCTCTGCTCAAGATGTTGGAAGACCGGATGTCCATAGCAATCCTTTACATTTTATCCTCAAGTTTTTCCCCCTACTCACCCTTACTAAAAATTACTGAATGAATTTAGATCAAGACCTCATCTATCTATGCATATCAATCGAGTTTTTTTGAGTTAGAGCGATACTATTATGAGTTTCCATCCATTAGACCACCCTTAAATTTATTCATTGTGACATAAAACTGATAGGTACTGGGCTTACCTATGCTACAATCCAGAGGTGACTTCTAGTGCTAACATTTCTGGCACCATTGTCGGGGACGAATTGAATATATTTCCTGGGATTGAATGACAAAACTTACTGGTTTTGAAGGTGCATCAGAACTCAATACATTGAATATTGCAACTATGCACCTGGAGACTACTGTCACGACTCCACTGTTTCAACTTTGGCTTCTAGAGGCAGACACATGAGGTCTAATCCACAACTGCCTTTAGCAACACCTGAATCTGACCCACATAAAATTATCAGAAAGAGAAAGACCCTTCAAGAATGTACTTTAGCTACTGAACCAGGTATTTCTGATGATTTTCAACATCTTCCTATAGCAACTCCAATAGTTGTTTCTCATTTTCCTATTACACCATCTATTGGATCTTCTAGAAGTTTAAATTTTGGGAGTTTTCCTGCTGATTTCCCCTCTCCTGGTTTCACTACTCCTCCTATTAAAGTTGTTTCTTTTACAGAGAGGGAAATATCTATTCTCTCAATCCCTTTAGCTTTTTCCCCAAATCCTCTGTTGTTTCCCTTTCCTCCCGCAGGCTTAGTTCCACTCTCCCCAGTCCAGACTCCATCTCCTCCTGGTTCTCGTCCACCTCTCATCCATATGGCAGGTGTTAATCCCCCTAGGAACATAATGGATTCCATAGTGGCCGCAAGATATGCCCCTCTAATCCTACCTCAACTAATGAATGTTCTCCCAGCTGGAGATTACCTGAAATACACACCCAAGTTCACTGGAGAAGAAAACATAACTATCGAAGAGCACCTTGCTGCCTTCTACAGTTATGAAAACAATTTGAATATTGAAAATGAGGATGTGTAGATGAGAGCTTTTGTCCAAAGCCTTGATGGTGAGACTAGGAAATGGTTTAGAGGATTAACCTTTGGATCCATTGTTGGGATTGAAGCTTTAGATGATGTCTTCTTGAGACAATGGGGGGATAAAAATCACTTTATGTATTATATCATTGAGTTTGGGTCTCTAAAGAGAAAAGAGGGAGAATCTGTCTCTAACTTCTCCAAAAGATTCAATAAAATGTACAATAAGATCCCTGCTGAGATAAAGCCTACAAAAGTCTCTTCTAAAATTACTTATGCTAGTTCTTTTGACCTTGATTTATGCATCATGTCAAGAGAACGAAAATCTACTTCCTTGGCTCATATACAAGATGCAGCCCTGGAAGTAGAGTCCAATGTGTTGGCAGTTGATAGAATTAGGAATAAAGATGATAGAGACATAGGAAGAGGGATATCTAAAGCCTCAACCTCTGGTTCCTCTGCATCCCATCCTCAAGTAGATGAATTGACCAAGCTAGTGAAGTCTCTTTCTGTAGAAATGGAGAAGATGCAATTTGAAGGCAAGTAGAGTTATAAGAGTGCCCAAAATGTTGAAAACAGAGGCAAATTCAGAAGACCAAACAATACCCCTCAGATACTTCCTAGAGAGCCCCGAAGCAGAGATAGGGATGATCAGAAAATCCAAACCCCTCTCCAAAATAATTTCGTTGCTGATGAAGAAGGTGAGGAAGAAGAGATTGGTCCTGAGATCCATTGTCTTAAAGACACCTCCCCATTCCCCCATTTGACCCAATCTGCATATGAGGATTCCCTCATGGACAGACAAATAAATGAGCTGAGTAAAGAGGAGGAGACCAATAGAAGTCCCCATAGATATAATCTCAGGTCTATGAGGAAAGAAGGGAAATCTGACATCCCTGGTCAGCCTTCCAGAGCAGAGAAGCCTACTAAAGATGTAGCAAATACCAGCAAAGAGAAGAAAACATAGAATCCCTCACCAATAAACAAAGGTCATCTCCGAGAAGTGAGAGAATTTGTGAGGCCCCCCTCCTATTTCAAATTTGAACATGAAATTCAAAAGAGTAGAATCCCTGTACCCCTTTCAGAGCTAGTCAAGCACGAAGATTTTAAAAAATCCCTCTCTAAGTTGTTGCATCCCAAGCCATCTTGTCATTCCACAGACTTAGTAAACCTTCAAGATGAAAATCCAACATTCATTATAGGTCCCTTGATACAAGACAAAGATGATTCATCCCATCCCTTCTACACATCTCTAAACATACATGACAAGGTGCTACATAATTGTTTGATGGACCCAGAAGAATTTCATAATCTCATGCCCAAAATTGTCATGGACGAGCTGGGACTAGAAATAAAAAAAGATTATCATGATTTGTATTCTTTTGACTTGAGGAAGGTACAGTGTCTTGGTGTCATCAAGGATCTGGTTGTGACCTTGTTTCAGCTACCCATGAAAATTGTAGTGATGGATATTGTGGTAGCCGATGTTCCCCCCAAGTTTGGCATGCTCTTGTCAAGATCTTGGATAAAAAGACTTGGGGGAACCTTGCAGATGGACCTCACATATGGTACCATTCCTGTGTTCGGAGGGGAGCATAGAAGGCTTTAAAAAGAAGCTCAGATGACCTACATTATCAGTGATGAAGCAGACCCCACCAACCATCCTATATTTTCACTTGATACTGATTTGAGATCTATCTTATTGCAACTTATTGATGCTCCTGAACCCCCTCTTGAAATCAGAAAGAAGCCCCTTACTCTCTGTGAATATTCTCCTCCGATTACCTCTGTTTGGAAAATTTTCTTTGATGGAACCTCTTCTAAAGAAGGTGCTTGTGCTAGAGTGGTCCTTGTTTCACCTGTTCAAGAGATTATATCTCTGTCCTACAAATTAGAATTTGAAACTACCAATAATGTGGTAGAATATGAAGCTCTGGTTTTGGGTTTGATGGCTGCAAAGGACATGGGAATTAAAGAGCTATCAATGTTTGGGGATGATGAGTTGATTGTCCATCAAATCAGAAACATTTATAAATCCAAGAACCCTCGGCTTAGAAGTTACAGAAATGAAGTATGGGATCTAATTGACAATTTTTTCTTGTCTTTCAACATTTCATTTATTCCAAGATAAGAGAATGCTATGGCCGATTCTCTAGTTGTCTCAACAAGTAATTTCAGAGTCCCTCTGCCACCCAAGCTCAGGTATGATGTAGAAGTAAAATATAGACCCTCTATACCTGATAATTTCAAGCATTGGAAAGTGTTTGAAGATGATCTCGAGATCAAAAGATTCTTGGAAACTGTTGATGAATTTTCTGCATTACACATTGATCAGGATCCTGATTATGAAATAAATCCTCATGGTGGTGTTTTTCTGAACAAAATTGTTGATCATCATATTTTCCATCTTCCCAATGATCATATACCAAAGGGACTAGTTCCTTTGGAAAGACTATTTGACAGGAATGATGTGGCAGTAAAGGGTAAAGCCTCAAATGAGGAAGTTGATGTGAATGAGTGCAATATCAGCACAGAGGAGGATCCAAAATTTGTTAAGTTGTCAAGCATTCTGTCAAGGGAACAAAGGACCAAGTATGTTGAGTAATAAGATAATTTGTTGATGTGTTTGCCTGGACCTATGAAGATCTCAAACCATATGACACAAGTGTCATCGAGCATAAGATTCCATGAAAGAGGAGGCCAAACCATTTAGGCATAAATTAAGACACATAAACCCCATGTTGTTTCCTATTATGGAAAGGGAGTAAAGAAGATATTGAATGCCCAAATCATTGTCCCTTTGAGATACTTTGAACTGGGTATACAACCTGGTTCCAGTGAGGAAGAAAAATGGAGAAATTATACTGTGTGTCGATTTCAAGAATCTGAATAGAAGCTCTAAGAAGGACAATTACCCTTTGTCGAAGATGGAACACATATTGCAGAGGGTAACATGTGCATCTAGGATTTCCATGATTGATGGCATTTTTGGCTACAATCAGATGTTTGTCCTGCCTTAAGACAGAGAAAATACAACCTTCACCACTCCTTGGGGCACATTCATGTATGCCAAAATTCCCTTTGGATTGATGAACGCAGGAGAAACCTTCCAACGAGCCATGGACATCACTTTCATTAGAGAAGTGGATAAATTTGTAGTCATCTATCTGGATGACAATACAGTCTTATCCAAATCGGATAAAGAACATTGCCAACATCTGAGAAGGGTATTCCTGAAATGCAGAAGGTTTGGTATCTTCCTAAATCCCAATAAGTCTTTGTTTGCCATGTGAGAGGGAAAATTGTTGGGGCACATAGTATCAGCTGAAGGGGTCAGGATTTATTCAAGCATAGTAGAATCTATCCAAACCTTGTCACAAAGGAAGTTCATTCTTTCCTGGGAAAGATTAATTTTATGAGAAGGTTTGTTTCAAATTTTGCTGAACTGGTAAAGCATATTACAACCATGCTCAGGAAGGGGAATGAAGTGAAATGGACTGTTGAGTCCAAAAACTATTTCAAATAAATCAAGAAAGCACTGATTGAGGCACATGTGCTTATCATTCCTAATTAATCCAAATATTTTCTGTTTTTTTCTTTTTCTTCTTTTGATACAATGGCAACTATTTTATTGCAGAAAAACATTGAAGGGATGGAGCAACCTATTTCATTTTTTAGCAGAGCACTAAGAGATGCAGAGGTGAAATAAGACATCATGGAGAAACATGCCTATGACTTGGTAACATCTCTCAAAACTTTCAGAGTTTATGTTTAGCATTCAAAGATCATTGCATATGTTCCTTCAGCTTCTGTGAAGGACATTCTCATTCAACCTGACATAGATGGACAAAGGAGCAAGTGGATTGTCAAAATCCTTGAGTTTGATCTGGAAATAAATCCTACCAAACTAGTTAAATACCAAGGTTTATCCAAGTTATTGGCTGGTTCTAATTGCAAGGATTTGGGGGTCAACTTCATCAGAGCCTGCTCAGAAAATCAACATGTTGAATTGTCTCATTCAGGTCCACAAGTCAACCCTCCATTGGTAGGATGCATCTGGTACAAAGACATCATATTCTTTCTACAAGAGCTCAGAACTCCTGATGGAATGGGGAAAATAAAGGCAAGAGCCTTAAATCTCAAAGCAATCAGATATTGCCTTATTGACCAGGTCTTGTATTGGAAAGACCCTCTAGGAGTGCTTTTGAGATGTTTAGACCCACTAGAGGCCCAAAGGATTATTTTTTATGTTCATGACATCCTATGTGGGGGACATCACTTATGGAGGACCACAACATATAAGATTCTCAGGGATAGATACTTCTCGCCTACTCTATTCATTGATGTCTGTGCAAATATCAAGCCATGTGTTAAGTGCCAAAATTTCTCTGGGAGGAAGAAACTCAAGTCTCTTCCATTGAAGCCTATAGTATTTGTAGGACCCTTTCAGCAGTGGGGCTTGGACTTCATTGGGGAAATTCACCCTTCTTCAAGCAGTCATCACAGGTGGATTTTAACTGTAACAAATTATATCACCAAATGGATAGAAGCTATTCCTACAAGGAATGCTTCTCACAAAGTAGTCATTGGTTTCCTTGAAGATATTATGGAAATGTTTGGTTGTCTAAACATAGTCATCACTGACAACCCTGCATCCTTCAAGGCTGATCCATTGGTCAAATTATGTGAGTAGTTCAGAATTTCATTGGTCCACTCCACCCCCTAATATCCCCAAGGCAATGGACTAGCATAGTCCTCTAACAAAAGCCTTATAAAGATTATCAAAAGACATCTAGAGGACAACAAGAAAGCATGGGATTCAAAGCTCAAATTCACTTTGTGGGATGACAGAGTGACAACAAATATATCTCTGGGTATCTCTCCTTTTCAGCCCGTGTATGGAGTTGAGGCCATCTTTCCTTCTCATCTTGCCTTGCTAGTGGAAAAATTCTTCCAAGACTACCAAGGGGAGCTTGATGATATGATCAGAAGAATACAACAACTGGTAGAAGTGAAACAAACTAGAGATATGTTGGACAAAGTACATGAACATCAAAAAAATATCAAGCAGGCCTTTGACATGAAGAACAATAAAGAAGATTTCCATCTAAGAGATCTTGTACTCAAATAAGATGCACCCAAACAGGACAAGGAAAAACATGGTAAATTTGAAGCCCTCTAGATTGAACCCTTCAAAATTTCTGAGATATTTCCAAATAACACTTACAGGTTGTAGAATTTGGAGGGGAATGAAGTTTTTGGTGGCCCTGTTAATAGGCATTTTATTAAAAAGTTCTTTTTTTGAGCCATGCATGGCTGCTTCATGTCATTGTAAATACCACTTTTCTTTCTGTTTTATCGATTGACTCCATAGCCCAACATTAAGGTGACTAAAGCTATGAGTTTTTGGCATCTCACAGGGAGCAGGCCATCCCCCATGGAGCCAAATGTTATCACACAGGTTTGTAAAGGGGTGTTTCCCCCTCAGGAATGGACAATATGGAAAAAAAATGACCAGAAGTAGGCAAAAAACCCATCAAACCCACTTATCCTAAGTTTATGGTGCTCGGTCACGTTATACTAAGGGGCATGTAAATCTGAGCGGCTGAGATCTGCACACTTAGATCCATGATGCAAG
>ML810154.1:119585-133795 GCA_009831015.1 Picea engelmannii
AAAAATACAAACCGAAATAAAATCAAAACTTTGCAAAAATTTAAAAAAAAATGCGTATTCAGACTTTATACCTCTGGATCTGACTGTAATGGTCGTATCTTGGGCAAACGGAAACCTTTTCGAGTGAAACGAAAAGTGTTCCTGAATGAAAAGCATGCTCCGGACGCAATGGAACAGTCCTTTAAGCCCAAAAATGTATAGAAATTCCATAAAATGAAGATGATACAACTCGGCTTCACGATCTCGATCTACAACAGGAGCGGGTCT
This sequence comes from Picea engelmannii, assembly GCA_009831015.1. NCBI lineage: Eukaryota > Viridiplantae > Streptophyta > Pinopsida > Pinales > Pinaceae > Picea > Picea engelmannii. The sequence goes on from ML810154.1 coordinate 119,853, forward strand.
TCAAACAGGCTCTGATACCATGTTCAAAAACACAGGTATTCCAACAGAGGATGAACACCTTCAGTAACCACTCACATAACCAGATCAAAGATCACCACACCGATGTTTTCACGTGGTAAAACCCCTACGGGGAAACATCCATGGCCCTAGCCAACGCGGCCACTTGGAGCAGTTTATTAATGCAAAGAAAAAGATTACAGAGAGATTTTACAAGAGATTTTATCACAATCGATCATCGAAAAATGACCCTCCATTCTCTTTAAATAGAGATCATGGACCAATCGGGTGTTAATCCACGGATCAATGGTCGTTAAGGTCGAGGAGAGTATGAAGCGTCGGATCACTCTATGTCGGGAACATATCGTGACCGTCGGATTGCCTAACTACAAATGCATACTAATGCATACTAAAGAAACACACTTTTACCTAATGACATATTAGACCAAGTAGATCTTAACTAACTCCTAAGTGTCTAAATATCTTAACAACTGGAAGTTTTGGTCATCATGCCCGAAGGTGTTTACTGTATCTCGACATAACTATTGTCGAGATGCTGCCATAAGTTGATGAGAACGTCTGTTTTCTCCAAATGATGTTTGAAATGAACACTCGGAAGGGATAACATAACCCTCCGCAAATCTTGGTTTAATGCATATCAATGGGAGATATCCTCGAGCCTTTCGTTGATTAATGACAATTTATACGGTTCTTGCGTAATGATTTGTTACCATTAAAGCTTACTAATTGCATACTTAGAAAGAAGTGTGAAGGTGGTGGGGATGACAAAGAGGGATTAAGGATTGGATATTTCGTGAAGTCTCCAACTCGACGACGCGCGAAAGAGATTCCATGATGTTTGAAATGAACACTTGGAAGGGATAATATAACCCTTCCCAAATCTTGGTTTAATTTGTATTAATGGGAGATATCCTCGAGCCTTTCTCTCATTAATGACAATCTTTACGGTTCCTACATGATGAGTTGTTAGCATTAACGATTAATAATTACATATTTAGAAAGAAGTGTGAATTTGGTGAGGATGACGAAGAGAGATTAAGGATTGGACATTTTGTGTACCCGTCAACCTGACGACCCACGAAAGAGATTCCAAGAAATGGCCAAGCATGGAAAGCGGTCGGTCCGGCTTCAAAATAGGGTCACAAGTTATACTCAGGAGACGTGAGGGCCCGATGGTCAAATTTTATGTCTCTGAACTTTTGACTGCAAAATGTGTAACATGGAACAAGACATGATTGCGGAATTTGGCGGTCAATTTGTATATCGCGGAACTCTGGGTGTTGTTTGTAGGTCGTGGAACAATGGAATCATAATGTTGAGCGCGCCTTCCCAGGAATCGGTGATAAAAAAAGTGGCCAATTATGGAATGGGGAAGCGGTCGCTCAGACTCGTGATATAAAATCATGAGACATATTCGAAAAAATGACTAAGTAACTAGAAAGGAAAAGTAGAGGGGAAAAAAAAAGGGGAATTTGGTTGTCAATTTGTATATCGGGGAAGTTCGGGTGTTGTTTGTAGGGGGTAGAACAATGGAAACGTAATATTGAGCCTTCTTGGTCGGAAACCTGCGATCGAAAAAGTTGTTGAGTATGGAATGGGGAAATGGTCAGTCGGTCTCGTGATATAAAAACATCAGTGGAAATGTGAACACATGAATCTGCCAAACCGCGCACTTAGATATTTTTCGAAAAACGACTAAGTAACCAGAAAGCAAAAGTAGAGGGGAGAAAGAAAGGGGAGGGAAACTTTCGGAAGCAAGAATTAGTCTTAAAAAATCCCCATTGATGATCTTAATAGTAACTATGAAGTTCATTAGATAGGTGAACATGCTCTTCAATCAAGGAATAGAGAAACTGAGTCATAGTTATACTTTCTAGGATGTGTTTTCATAAGAGAAGCATCGAAAAGGTACAGAAAAATAAATGGAGGGTTGTTCAAGTATAATTATTGTATTGTCAACTTGACCGTAAGTATAACAAAGATGAATTTTAATTTTAATTTTCTGTGGTTGATATCATAGTCCCATTCGACTTCACCTAGCATATATCCTTTTATTTCAAAATATTTCTGAAGAAGAATTTTGGTAATTTCATCATTCAAGTAAAAGTGCTAAAATGAACTACATATTACATTTGCTTTACAAAGCTTACATTAAAAGGAAAGGTAGATCTTGTATATTCTTTAAGATCATAGAAAAAGGGCTAAGATCCTGAATCTATAATCCAGCCATAATTCAAAAACCGGGCCCATGAGAACCTTGAACTACACTACGAAAGCACATGAAAAAAAGTCTGCCAAACACAAGACAGGAAAAAATCAGCGGAGATTGGGCATTGTATCCCATCTATAACCAAATCCTCAAATGGGCACCAAGAAATTTTCCGATTACTATATTACTATGAACCAATATCACTATGAACATTTGCTTTTGATAGTACTATGAACCAAGATCACGTTGACCTGACAATATTATAACATTACTAATTCTGGAAAAGAGTGTCAACATTTAACTTAATGGAGTTTGAGCAATGTCAAATTTGCAATATTATTGAAAATGCTTGATTGTTCTATTCAGAGGAGCAAGCCATTTTGACGGCTCAAAGGATGGAACTGATTTATTCATAGCTGGGTCCTTTGTATGAGGTCTTTCCTCATGCTTCTCATTCCTGAACTGAACAATCTTATGTGCTTCCAATTCACTTTGTCATGGAAATGCAAAACTCTATTCATATATTGATTGGGTAGCATGGACAGATACAGATCAAATTGTTTCGTTTATTGTCAATGCATGATATGATTTATTTATTTTTGGTTCAGACGATATGTAGTATGGCATTGTCCTCATTTAATGTAAATTTTCTATGGACGCGACAGTCGCGTAACATGTAGACACTGTTTGATTTTTTTTGTAGGTATACTTCATATGGAAATTCTTCCAGCCCAAGAAGCACATCTTGTAATACATGTTGTCTAATTGTACAATGTACAATTGTGTTGCTGAGGGTTCAGATGGCAACGTTGAGGCAATGTATTTATATGTAAGGGAATTTTTTACTGCATTGTAGGCAATCAATTGTGCCATCATTTATGAAAGCAGAGGCAAAAGAAGGAGAGTTTCATTTGGCACATACAGGCTCGAAGGGGGTCGAGTACGCATCTTATGCAACCAAAAAACCTTCAACCTGTGCACATGAGCATAGTAGTTAATATATTGAACAATATAATATACAAGTGTAAAACAAAAAAGCTGCAGAAAATTGTTTAAGGCAATTTCTATGTGCAAAGTGTGGATGTAATTGTACATGTATACGTACAACATTTGTCGAACTAGTTAGTTTCTTGAGATCTTGTACTATGTCTATTCTCAATTTTGTTACAAATGTTGCTTGGGTTGTGTGAAAGACCATTTCTTTAACATCTCTTTTCTTTGTTATATTTTTGAAGAACATAATTGGAAATTTCCCTTTATGCAATTGTTGTTCCATTGAGGAAAATAAATTTGAATAGGTGTCGAACAATTGTAGATGCAACATGGAACAATGTAATAGTTAAGTAAGATAACTGAGATATATGAGCATGTGAAAGTAAAGGACAAAACTAGATATGGAGAACGATACCATTGCCTTTTCGTTGTCTGACTCTCCATCTTTTATATGGAGAATGTGTTGCGAGCCAACGTTTTTCACGAGTGTGACAACTGGACCAATGGTTCTGATTGGGTAAATGTAGTTGCTTTGTGCAAGTTGGTTGATTGTTGTCTGGTATGAAACGATATTATGAAAAAACCGTGGGAAAATTTTCCACAATATTTGTTTCATTGAGCGATATAATCCGATCAAAATCACCACAGTCATATACTGTTTTCGGTAATATATTGAAATTTTTAATGGATATTCCATTACTTGGCAAGATATTTTCTCCATGTTTCTAGACAAGTTGTGTAGGGATAGTCAGTGTGACTGTCCTCATGGCTTTGTTGTATGTCATTTCAGCATGTATAATGCATCTAGTTTTATTTTCCTTGTCTAAGTAGGTGCTATACACGACCATTATGTCCCCAACGAACACTTGTCCAGTTCGGTGGTTGTTAAAGCCTTCTATCAATAGTATATTGGGTGTTATAAGTTTAGACCCGGTGACATTTTTTGAACAGAAAAAGTAATGTGAATGGAAGTTTGTATAATATTTTTTTTAGCATAAATGTACAAGTAAATGCACAATTTGGATGAAGTATGCAGGTCAAAGTTTTGTAGTCATACCTCTTAATATGTGGAGTTTTCATTATGTTGGGCGTTTCACTTGCACTTGTCGATACTTCTTGTGAACTAAAAAGCATGTGTTGTAGATGACATCAACATATTTATCATGGAAAATATGAATAAATAACTCGGGATATTTGTTTGGTAAACATAGCAAGAGAATAATGTATGAATCTTTACCTTTGGCCTTATCGTTTTGTTGATGTTTCTGATGATTGACTACTCATGCCCATGTCACTCTTCCAACTTTTTATGATGCAAACATGTGTACATGAAAATCACAATGAATAGATAAGAATATGCATTGTATATTGTTAATAATTGTTCTGGATGTCACATACAGGCTCGAAGGGGATGGAGTATGAAATAAAGTGTCAAGGGATACTCAGGAGACATGAGGGCCCGACGGTCAAATTGTATGTCTAAGAAATTTTGAGTGCAAAAATGTGTAACACAGAAGAGGGCATGATGGGGGAGTTTGGCTGTCAATCTGTATATCGCGGAACTCCGACCGTTTTTGTAGGTCACGGAACAATAGAAGTGAAATCTTGAGCCCGCCGGCCCGGGAGTCCGTCTATCAATTTGTATATCACGGAACTTCGAGTGTTGTTTGCAAGACACAGAACAATAAAGTGCAATTTTGAGCCCGCCATCCCAGGAACTTGCGATCGAAAAAGTGGCTAAGTATGGAATGGGGAAGCAGTTGGTCAGACTCGTGATATATAAGCATGAGTAGAAATGTGAACCTGTAATTCCACCAACCTGCGCACCTAGACAATTTTGGAAGAACGACTAAGAAAAGTAACCAAAAAGGGAAAGTAGAGGAGGAAAAGAAAGGAGAATTCGATTAAGTATAGAAGAAGGGGGGAAAAAGGGATAAAAGAGAGTGGGAAAATAGAAAAGGGGAGGGAAATTTTCGAAAGAGGGAAGTCTCAACAAAGGCCCATTCATTCTAAATCATCATTTTCTAGTCCAATATTTTATCCACCTACTCGTTTTGTGTGTTTGATTTACTATCACTATTGGTTTACCTTTTCAAATATTGTACTTCACCTTCCTCTGTTGTGGCATATAAGATTTCATCCTCTTGTCCAACTAGTATGTTTCTTTCAATGTAGAAATGTAGAAAATACAATGGACATGAAGGTAAGTTGGTATGTAGAAAGACATGTAAGAAAATAAATACAGTTCTATTTATTTCAATGTAGCAGTACAAAAAATACAGTTGACATGAAGATAAGTTATTATGTAGGAAGATATGTAGTATCTACATACAATAAATTAGGTGCAAAGCAGTAGAATAAATATATAGACAATAAATGAAGTACAAAACAATGAAATATGAAATAAGAGTAGAAGAATGCACCTTTGTATCTCTTCTTCTACATTTGTGGTTAAGAGTCCTTCGTCTTATCCAGTTATTTTATTTGTTTCAATGTGGGAACACACAAAATACAATCAACATGGATGCAAGTTGGTATGTAAGGGAAAACAAGTAATATGTACATATAGTAAATGAGAATCAAAGGAATAGAATAAAATAAAGAGTTAGAAGCATGAAACTTTGTTTTTCTTGATCCATGGTTGTGGTTATATAGAATTTTTCTTGGCCAAAATATATTACAAGCTAGAAAATATTAAGAAGTTCGATGTTACTAGATGAATGATTTGGTTTTGTGCAACAAAGTATCCATATATGCTTTGAGACATGGAAATATGATTTCGTAATATGTTTGATGTTTATTTCATAATTCAAGTACAAGACAAATTGTATCATGGTCAGACCAGTATGTGTCTAAGATAAAGAGGGTGTATTGTGAAATGGGCACATTTGACCATACATGGTCAATAAGTGTGTTTTGTACATGTTTGGTCTTAACCAAAATAAAGCGAAGATTGTAATTGCACATGTAGTTTTCCAATTCTTTTGTTATGGCACTATTTTGTAGCATGTCAACATTGAAGTCTCCTAGAATGATAATGGTTTCGTTAAAATGTAAATGGTGTAATGCATTTGGAAAAAACATTCATTATGTTAACAATGTTGCACGTGGAGTGGCATAAAAATTGAATATTGCAATTTGCAATCCACGGAAAATTACTCTTGCTAGCACCATCTCAACATATTTTTCTTCGAAATGCATATGATCCAAATTGTTTTATGTTTTTTCACTAATATCATCACTCCATGCGTAATGTAACTTGATATGAAAGTGTGATCTGAAAATTTCTGATTTTGCATGCATAATGCCATGTATGTTTCTTGCAAACATAGAATATCAGATTGCATTGTCATAGTCATTGAGTATATCATTCATATGTGCATTTAAGTTGCACGTGTTAAGTGAGAGAATTGATACAGATGAGTTTGTTTGTATGGATTGGTAATCATATTGCATATGCCATTTTTCACTAGTCCGAAGGCATTGCATCTCAGTATCAACTTTATGTTTGACTTTGAATTTATCTTTTGTAAGAGCGCTTAACAAACACAAGGACTCTATGTTTATGACACGAGACATAGCTGTGTATACAATTCCATGTATTCGTAGTCTAGCAGAGTTGAAGGAATTACTATCAAGAGTTAGTCCTTGTGATATGTGGATTGTACATGCACATGCAAGTTGAATTGGAAATTGTTTTTGAATCTTGAGTTGACCTATATTTGTCGATGTTGATATTGGTTTTGATATTCACAATATAGGTGTCGATTCATGCAAAGTGTTTGAATTATATAGATAAGATAACTTGTTGGCTTGTCGGTGGCCAATGTGCGAGTCATGGAGCTTAATCCAGAGGACATAAACTTTTTATGTTTTTTATAAGCTTTGAGTATTTCATCTGCACCGTTCACTAAGCCATCTTGTGAATCATAGTTCCAAGCATACATTTCAACTAGCATGTCTAATTTCAGGACAAGTTGCAAACGAAAAGTTGTTGTATGTTGATGACATGGTACATTTCCATGGTTTTCTTCTTCAAGATCAATTAAATTGACGATGATATCATTTCCAGGCATGAGCGATAGCATATACTTGTTATGCGCTACAACATCCTTATTCTTGTAGAATAGGTAACGGAAGGTTGGGTCGATCGGGGTAGGTCACATGTAACTTGAATTGATATATGTTAAGTAATTACATGTTTGGTTGTTTGTATGCATTCTATTTAGAATTGCAATAAATTTTTCATTTGTCTAGGGTATTGTAGTATGTAATTAAAAACACTTTATGTTGTCTTTCCAAAATCCATGCGTCATTGTTTGCATGTTGACCATAGGTTGATCAAATATGAGAGAATCTTGTATGGGTTTTTCCTGGTAAAGATCCCCACAGAATACCATATCAATGTTTGCAAAGTATTTGGTTTATCTAACATTTCTTTGCTGAGTGGACAAAAATGTGACTTGTTAAAAGGCATCAATAATGCAGAGTGGATTGTTGTTCCACCTGCATTATATGAAACTTTTCCTATATATGAATTACACATCAAGTGACTCAAATCATTTACTCTGTGTCTATAGTAACGAGTACATGTCACTGGATGTTTTCTCATGAGGTAGTCAATGTCATCATTTTCCAAGGTCTCAGTTTTTTTTTCCTTTTTCATGTTCCTATACAATGTAGACACCGTCCTGGAACTTTCAAGTCCTCAAACTTTCTCTTTATAACTTACTGAAATATGTCACCATTAAATATGTATAATGCCTGACAATGGTGTGCAATTTTTTTTCAACTTGGTTACATTTGTATCATACTTAACCCTTCTACACCTACCTGCAATTTTCTTCTACAAGAGCATTTTGCAAAGGCATGTAGGTACTCATTCCCAGGCAAGGTGGGAATATCATAGAGGGCATGGTGGGAAGGATAAAGAATTTCCTTACTCAATTGAGGAATTATATTTCCACTCCGTCACATAAGGAAAATGACCAGGATTTGTAATGCTAGAAAAAAATGACAGCCAAAGTTGTGCACACAACATTGGCATAGATATGGTTTGGAGTTTGGAGAAACAATTGGAGAAAAATTTAAGAGTAGGAGGGAAAGATATGACAACCTCTATGGAAACTCTACAACATAGGAGTGATGAATAAATACCTAAAAATTCTTATTTGCAAACTGTACATAGTAAACAGTAAAGAATGAATACGAATGAAATTATGGTATTGAAACTTACTCGCCAATGATGAATGACAGAATTGCAGGTCCAATTGTGCGTGCAATATTTCAACCCTGCAAAGTGCAATAACAGGTCCTAGAATTACCCATGATTTGCATTCCAGGTCTTGTAACTTTTTTCTTTATAACTTACTGAAATATGTCATCGAAAAAGATGGATAATGCCTGACAATGGTGACCAATTTTGTTGCATCTTGGTTACTGTTATATCATACTTATCCCTTTTACACCTACCTGTAGTTTTCTTCTACAAGAACATTTTACAAAGGTAACAAGTTTGACATCTTTTTTTCATGTGAAAGACACGAGTTCGATTCTCATACAAGACAGGTAGGTACTCATTCTCGGGAAAACTAAGAATATCATCGAGGGAAAGGTGTGAAGGATAAATAATTTCCTTATTCAATTGAGGCATTATATTTCCACTCTGTCACATGGAAAAGGATCAGGATTTGTAATGCTAGAAAAAATGACAGCCGAATTTGTGCAGATGACATTGGCATGCAGATGGTGTAGAACTTGGGGAAATAATTGGAGGAAAATTTAAGAGAAAGAGAAAAATATATGCCAAACTCTATGGAAAGTCTCGATGATAAGAATGATGAATAAATACTTAAACATTCTTACTTGAAAACTGTAAACAATAAATAGTAAACAATGAATATGAATGGAACTATGGTATTGAAACTTACTCGTCAATGATGAATGACACAATCGTAGGTCCAATTGCGGGTGCAAGACTTGAACACTGAAAAGTGAAAAAACAACTCCAACTGCAGGTGCATGACTCCAACCTTGCAAAGTTGAAACAAACAAAATAAAGCAACAAGAAACAAACCAGTGAATAAGCACCAACAGGTCCAACTGCAGGTGAAGGATCTCAACCTTGCAAAGTTGAACCAAACAACAACAAAAAAAAAAACCAACGAACCAGTGAACAAGCAACAACCAATGAACCAATAAAGAATATATGTATCTTCAATGATGACTAAATTGTATTCCAAGCATATAGGAAATATGAAACATATGATGACTATGCGAGTGCAAATACTTAAACATTCTTACTTGCAAACTATAAACAATGAATGCTAATGAAACTATGGTATTGAAACTTACTCGTCAATGATGAATGACAGAATCGCAGGTCCAATTGTGGGTGCAGGACTTGACCCCTGCAAAGTGAAAAAACAACTCCAACTTCGGGTGCAGGACTCCAACCTTGCAAATTTGAAGCAAACAAAAGCAAGCAACAAATAACAAAATAGTGAGCAAGCACCAACAAGTCCAATTGCAGGTGCATTACCTCAACCTTGTAAAGTTTAACCAAATAACAACAAGCAACAACCAATGAACCAACGAACGAGTGAGCAAGCAAAAACGGGTGAACGAGTAAAGAATATGTGTATCTTCAATGATGACTAAATTGTATTCCAAGTATAGAGTAAATATGAAACATATGATGACTATGTGAGTGGCGGTGGACAACAATATTGTCCAAACTCACTGCAAGATTGTATGCAAAAATTGGAGGAAAATGTACTATGCCAGGCCTATTTAAGTAAACATTTAAGGTTGTCAGACCTATTTAAGGGCCTCGCGCTATGTAAACATTTAAGATGTCATACATATTCAAGTAACTCAAAAGGAGTGTCAATGCTCAAAACTTTCGGTATGTAAACATTTCAATAAAAATAAAAAAATTATCGTCGATGCTCAAAACTTTGGATATCTAAACATTTAAAGCATTGGGAATAACGAAGCTGACAATAAGACTTCGAATATATTCTCCAATGAAATGATGACATATAAGGTTTTTTTTATTATATAAAAAATAATGTTTTTAGTTATGTAGTTCGAACAATAGAGATTATACAAAACTTTGTATTCAAAGGACATATTAATATGAAGTCAATGAATTATTGATCACTATAGTCCCTCTATGCCTTCGGCAGGGACTAATAAGGGTTTCCCCACACCACATAGATTTATCACCCTTCATGAGGGAGAGCGACGAATTTCAGGTAGGTTTTTTGGGGAGATCGACAGATATTGTTTTCTCAAAAAATTGGCATGTGGTGTTGATAACCACCTAGGGAAAATGTGAAACAATGTTGAGCTGCCACATTGCATTAAGCCAAAATGAAGAATAGAGATTTCGCGTTCGCTCCTCCTTGTTATACTCCACACAATTTAAAATGAAAAATTCAATTTGAGCCACTGATGTGCTTTGAAAGAAGTTGACGAAGGAAGGAAATGAGAAGCTATAGATTGAAGATGGCGCAATTTTATCTAATGTAGTCCTGCAAATCTAAGACAGTTGTGCATGAGGCTTATTTTGATTTGATTGACTATCAAATGCACAAAAATAACGAAACCATCCCATCCCGACTATATGAATTATCATTCCCAGAATATTTCACGGACGAAATGAAAATTGAAATAAAATGCATTTGAATGCCAAAACCAAGCGAATCTTTGGGTATCCTCGAACTTGATTTGCAATTGAAGAGGTAATCCTCATGATGTGTTTAATATACTATTGATAACCCTCTGTCTTTGTATTTCTTGGTGTTGAGTACCATTTCAGACCAGATTATACAACGACTCTTAATCCTATTTTCTCGTCCTTCATAGCTTCTTCATGGAATATCCGCTCAATTCCCTTCAAAATTCATTCTCTGAAATTCTATAAAACATACCCAATCTGCCAGTCTTTGGGAAAGGAGAAAAATCTTCCCACTTAAACGGTTACCATGGAAAATTCGAAGGTCAATGTATCCAACGTTGAATGGGTGATATCCATTCGCAAAGACTCCTTTGAGCTCAAACTTGTGGCTCTCAAACGCTTGGAAAATCGATTCTTTGAGAAAATACTCAAGTGTTCGGTGGCTTGAAATCATACTTTATTTCTCTCTGCTGGCCTAACGAATTGGAGTAGACGATCCAAGGAGAATTTTTCATTCTGTTGCATTAATAATTACAATCTCCAATATTTACTTTAACTCTGGCATTAATAATTACAACAACACTTGTGACTCATATTCTTCAATATTTACTTTAACAATGGAATTGATAATTACAACGACACTTGTCACTCATATTCTTCAATGAGGACCCAGATTCCTCAACTAGGAAGGGACTAAAAATACTTAATTTTAAGTCCCTTGAGTATTTCTAGTACACAAGACTCTAACACTTACCAATATAAATTAGGCGCACACTACATATCATTAGATATGCAAACACTAAAATTTGAGTATTTCTAGTACACAAGAGTCTAACTCTAACCAATAAAAGTTAGGCACACTCTATATATCATTAGATATACAAGAACTAAAATTTAAATTACATTTAAAAAAAAAAATGAAGGTTGTAACCTAAAACAAAATAAAACGAACAACAACCTAAAACAAAATAAAATGAACAACCATAAGTATAATAAAATAATAAATCAAAATAGGTCTATCTTAACCATGATCACTTGAACATTGACAAGTTTGCCTCTACAATTTTTTTTAATCTTTCACCCCATTTAGTAGATCAAGGGTTGAGCTTGATTTATAAGTAACCAATATAAAAACATCTTAACTTGAAATTTATGAAGTGCCAAAAATAACTTTCAAGTGTAAAAAAGGTTTACACCTTTACAGATTTGATCCCTTTAGGACTCTAATAGATCTATAGTTAAAATGGATTTATGTTGGTAACAACCATATACTATGGATTTACGTTGGTAACAACCATATACTATATTGTTTATATTTCCATTGTGCAATAGATCCTTTAAAATCACAAAATGCATGCATTGCATATTCTATATTTATACATACATAATGTGCCAATCCTTTCTTCATTAACATGCTTTGTTAGGGATTAAAGGCTAAATAATTTGGTACAACATAGTACATAATAATGTGAAATTTTTTGAAAACCTTAACAATTCCTAGTATTTGATATTATGAATTGAATAAAAGGACAACCATTGTTTTAAAGTCTATATAGGATTGGATGTCAATTCAAACTATCATGGTATATCTATATCATGAGGTCTCTCTCTTTCCATTGCTCTTGGTTTACGTAAATTTTTTATGTGGATATAAAGAACTTAATGACATCTTACATTACATATATTGTGTGGTTTTAATCTTTCAACTCATTATCACAATCATACTAGAAAGACTTAGTTTGTTGAATTGTAATGTATGAAACTTGAATATATAATAATATGAGTTTTTCATTTTCCAACTTGTCATATATTTAGTTTTAACTTTGCATATATAATTTGGATGAGTCAAACACATTTTGTAAATCATATAAACAATGTATACTATATCTATAATACAATGTAAACTATATCTATAATACAATTCATGGATGAAATAAAACAAACACCAAATTTTTCCATAAAAAAAAGTCGATTCTATTTTAACTTTATGTCCAATAATATTACATTAAACCACCATGTGGATATTCCCAAATATATTCTACTCATATAAGCTTGCTTGGGAATTATGATAAGAAAAATGTTCAAAATGTATGTAGTGATCAATATATTTTAAAGTGAGGATGTTGTTCACTTGATATTAACAATGTGTGTAATTTTAATCATGTTTTTCCTAAATAAACTTTATATTTATATATTATAAAATTTTATTTAATTTCTTATATTTTATTTTTTTTCATTATCTTAAAATTAATTGTCTAAGTATTTCAATTATTTTATTCATTTATTTTTTGGGGGTTTTACGAAATAACAAACCATGTTATAACAAGATACTATGTCACAATAATATTCTATAATTGTACATCAATTTTTTTTCATTTTACACTTACATGATACTTTCTTCATTTTACACTTACATGATATTAGGGAGGAGGATGAAAATACTTTATGTTAGCATGTTATAGGTATGTCTATATTTGATTTCAATTTTATAAAATTTGCAACATTGTGGAATTCCAAATATGTTAATTCATTAAAAGCATAAAAAATTTGGAAAGTTTCTTTTCAATCTTTTCAAACATAAAAATAAAATGCCAAAACAAAATAATAAATTATTCTTATATTTTTTTAAGATCTAATAAATTAAAATTGATCTCAATAACAAATAAGATAAGAATAGTCACTATCATTCTCATCATAATAAAATTAATCGTATCACTTTTAGCGATTATAAACATGAGTATAAAAAATTATAATTCTAGTGATAAATAGAAATGAAAATATAAATTATAATACTTATTATAAAAACATAAAAATACAAAATTGGTGACCATAAAAATGGCGTAGATAAATGTATATCAACCACTTTCATAAAGTGGTTGACCATTAATATATTAATACATTTAATTAATATAATAATTTAATATTACATTAATTTAATATATAACTATTAATTTAATATATAATAAACAATGTATAAATTAAAGTATTAAATGATTGATAATTGTATTAAAGTATTAATGTAACATATTAATTGATTGA
>ML810155.1:39724-74192 GCA_009831015.1 Picea engelmannii
TTCCCTTGTCATCTATCCAACTTCCCTCTCTCCATCCACATGGCACCTCCTCAGCTCGTCATCCTCTCGTCTCCTGCCATGTGTCCCTCTCATTCCCAGTCACCTCCTCCTGTACTCCCGCACTCCATGCTCCTTCCTCCTCTATCTTATTCAGACCGCGTGGCATTCCTCAGCTGATGTCATAGCTCCCATTTCTTCTTCATCACCTACACAGTGTTCACGACTTTAACCCCCGTCACACCCTCGTCCACATCCGCCATAGGGATACCTCGCAACAGTCCAGCGAAGTAGCATCCAAAGAAGGACCGTTCGACTGATCTAGGTGGCACCATTAGGAGACCTCCACGTCCCAGAAGGCAAAGTTGACCGAGGACATCCCTAGTCCCAAGAATGCAGTTATGGCAGTTGTTGCTGGTGGTTAAGCGTCATCTCCGCCATAAAGAGGAAGGTCCAGCAAAGGATTAATTGACGTCGACTCACCTATTGAAGGACAGTCTGAAATCTGATGGCGTCTGTCATAGGCGCACGATCATCCAGAGTCTGCATAGGCAGGCTGTCAGAAGCCATGCAGAGGCAATTCTTTAATGCAACGTCTTGTTTTTGCTGCTGTTGTTATTTTTGAGTATATGTAGGCGTTTTCGCCATTTTTGTAAGGATTGATGGTTGAGCAAGGCTCCCGATTGTAAAGTTTTGATGAAAGTGTTGGTCGCTTTGGTTAATGTATAAGACATTTGAGATTTCTTACTTTATGGATGTTAGCTTCTTTCCATCTCTTTGTTTACCGTGTTAGAACAACTCGGAATTGGAGGATCCAGTCGAGTTGTAGTTGTTACAGGATGATGTAGGTTGGATCACTGTAACAGTTGCATTGTTTCTAATCGGTTCCTGTGATTTTCTCAGTGAGGAAACGACTTGGAATTGAAGGATTCAGTCGAGTCACCCCTCAGCTCCTTGAAGCTCTGGACCAAGAGGATCTTGGCTTCTGAGTTTTTCACACTCAAGCCTCTGAAGGCTTGTCGCCCGAGGCAGTCTTGCTCGCCCTTCTCACAAGTCTTCCATCTACCACCCTTTAATCCACTTACTGACGGAAGTTGGATCAAGACCTCCCTTGCTTTCTACATACCAGGCCTGGTTTCCTGAGTTAAAGCTATATTTTCTTGAGTCTTTACCCATCCGATCACCCCATTAAACAAATCGTGACATAAAACTGATGGGTGTCGGGCTCTGCTCCTGCAAGCAATCCAGGAGTGACTTCTGACGCTAACATTTCTGGCGTCGTTGTCGGGGACGAAGTTGAAGATTTTCCCTGGGCAGAACCACATTGAGCCTCTGATTCTGAAGGTGCATCAGACATCAGAGCCCTTCAAGATTGCTACTGTGCACCTGGCGACTCCACTGTGGCGACTCCAATGTTTCCACATCACTGTTTCTACTGTGGCTACTGTTAGCACACCTGAAAGTTGACCCTAAGGAGCTTTCTCGAGAAAGTTTCAGCAGCTGCTTTCTCAGCCTGAGAAGCTTCCTGGGTTAACAACAACGTTAGGATCTGGCCTTTGATGGTGAACAAGGACCAGACACATTCGAAGCTGCGCATCTTTCACTTGGTGACTCCATGATTCAAGGATCGATTGGCGACTCCATTGGTTCGATATGGAGAAAATCCTTGCTCGTACGTTTTCTCGTTTTAATTTTTCTGTTATTCCTGGTTTTCCTAATGTTGTCCCCTCTCCGAATGAATGGGGCGATTATTTGCCCATATTTGGAAAGCGTGAAGATGACAACCCTGCTCAGCACCTCAATGAGTTTCATGAACTCATGCGTCAGTGGGAGATACATCATGAGGATGTATTATTGAAAATGTTCATGTTCTCGTTAGCAAGGGATGTGCGTAAATGGTATCATTCTTTACCCCCTGCTAGCATTTCTTCACTCTCGGAGTTTCATGCAGCTTTCGTCGCCTATTACCAAGAGTTTTATCCCTCTGTGTTAGTTTGTCATAACTGTGGTGAGGGATACCACAACTCTATACCGGATGAAGTTGTTTCGGACGTAAGCTATGAGGATGATCCTGATGACCTGGATCAAAGCTTCGTCCTTTCTCCTCCCCATTCGTCTGCAGCAGGGGGGGGTTATGAGAGTGATGAAGGTCCCAGGGAAGAGGATGGCGCTCTGAGTGAACTAGTGGTGCAGGCGATATTCCCCACTCCCCAGTGTGCAAAATTGGAATCTGAAGGCAGCAAAAAGGATTTTCCAGTTTTCAAGGCAGATGATCTAAGCAGCTCTTTTGAAGAGATTATTGAATATTTTTTGGATGCGTTAGCATCTGCTCCCCATGAGCCCGTTGTCTGAGATTTAAACAAGGAAGCCATTGTGGAAGAGGATCGTTCTTTCTTCCTTCATGAGATTTCCCATGATGTATTTACATTTGGGATTGAAGAGAAGGATTGGGAGACCGTTCCCTTTTTACAAGATGGGGGAGTGCACGGAAAAGAGGAGGAACTAGAGGAACAGTTGAGCACTCATTTCATGTTCTATCCAGAGCCAATCAACGAACAGCCACCGCCTGAGATTAGTGAGCCTGCGTCAGTTGTCCTCCTACTTGTGCTTATCAGAGATATTCAACCACAGGTGGACAACTGCGTAGCACAGGTGACTGTTTGTCCCCAGTTTTCTGGGATTGACCACTCATTCTATGACCTTGTCAGCAAGTACATGGAGTGACATTTCCCCTATGCCCTGGAGCCGCCCTATTTCATCTCAACTCCAGCCTGTAAGGAGGAGTTGAAGAGTGTAACCGTTCTGTCGTCATGGTTACACCATCTGTTGATGATCATTGACATAAGGAAGGAGCGTCTATCCAGGAAGCTGCTTGAATGGCTATGGTGGAAATCTGCTTTCACCTAGCCCCATGTAAAGTGTTTTATTAGTTTAGGATTGTATATAAATAAGCTCCTTTGGGCATGTATTTTTATTTTGTTGCTTTTATTTTTCGGCTTGTATTTTCAGCATCGGGATGTTTTGAGCCTGATTCCATAGCCCAACAGCAAGGCACTGAAGTTGTGGAATGAGTTCTTAGAGCATCATAGGGACGACTCTATCCCCCATGGGGCCTAATGTTAGCGACAATTCTTGTCTTGGGCTCGGGAACATCTAGGTCTGCAGGTTGCATGAAGAATGCCCAAGCGTAGCATGTAAAGCCCCATTTCAGGCTAAAAATCAAGTGAGCGGGCAAAATTATGTTGTCAACGGCCCAGATTCGTCCATAGGAGCAGATTGACGAACGACGGGAAATCACGGTTAGCGGAGTTGCGCCGGGATTAGCACGATGGGTAGCGTCCATATACATTCATGAAGGATCTTGACCGTCCATCCAAAAGGACACGTGATGCGCGATCATGTCATGTCGGCAGTCGAGGATTCGAGGGGTAAGAGCTCGTCATTTTACATCTCGAAATCCCGAACCCCGAAATGTCGATAAGCGCCCTTCAAAGCCGAGCCCACGGTCCTAGCGCCAGGGCACGATAAGCGAGCCCAGGAATGGAGGTAGCCCCCTTTTAATGACAAAGCCATCTTGGTCGTTCATCTGTAGGACACGCGGCGCAGATCTGAGCCTCAGGTGGGGCCTTTCGGGATTTTCCTAGCAAAAGCGTCGAAGTCATCTTAGTCGTCCATCCATCGATGAAACTCGGGTGCATTGGACTTAAAGGGGGCATGGATTTGGGCGGCCAGGATTTGCGCGCTCAGATCTATGGCCAGGAGAAGATTCCGAAGGCCCCCCGCCATTCTACCTTTAAGCGAAGGGTGGGGGTCTGGAATTGAGCGCGCAACTCTCTAACTGCCAGGATCGGGGCGCCTAAATCAACGACTGAGGCTTCATTCCGGACCCCCCTTGCCTTTTTGCCTTTAATTGGGGGGAGGGGTGGTTCGGAATTGATGTGTTATTATTGTGGGGCCCCTTGCTTGACGTGTCACCTTTGGTATTGTCCTCCCCGTTGCCACATGTTTTCCACTTACCGCCTCCCTTTTCCCTTGTCATCTATCCAGCTTCCCTCTCTCCATCCACATGGCACCTCCTCAGCACGTCGTCCTCTCGTCTCCTGCCATGTGTCCCTCTCATTCCCATTCACCTCCTCCTGTACTCTCGCACTCCATGCTCCTTCCTCCTCTGTCTTGTTCAGACCGCGTGACATTCCTCAGCTGATGTCACAGCTCCCATTTCTTCTTCATCACCTCCACAGTGTTCACGCCTTTAACCCTCGTCACACCCTCGTCCACATCCGCTATAGGGATCCCTCGTAGCAGTCCAGCGAAGTAGCACCCAAAGAAGGACCGTTCGACTAATCCAGGTGGCACCATTAGGAGACCTCCACATCCTAGAAGGCAGAGTTGACTGAGGATGTCCCTAGTCCGAAAAATGCAGTTATGGCGGTTGTTGTTGGTGGTTAAGCGTCATCTCCGCCTTAAAGAGGAAGATTCGACAAAGGATTAATTGATGTCGACTCACCTATAGAAGGACAGTCTGAAATATGATGGCGTCTGTCATAGGCGCACGATCATCCAGAGTCTGCATAGGTAGGTTGTCAGAAGCCATGCAGACGCAATTCTTTAATGCCGTGTCTCGATTTTGCTGTTGTTGTTGTTTTTGAGTATATGTAGGTGTTTTCGCCATTTTTGTAAGGATCGATGGTTGAGCAAGGCTCCCGATTGTAAAGTTTTGATGAAAGTGATGGTCGCTCTGGTTAATCTATAAGGCATTTGAGATTTCTTACTTTATGGATGTCAGCTTCTTTCCATCTCTTTGTTTACCGTGTTAGAAAAGCTCGGAATTGGAGGATCCAGTCGAGTTGTAGATGTTATAGGATGATGTAGGTTGGATCACTGTAACAGTTGCATTGTTTCTAATCGGTTCCTGTGATTTTCTCAGCGCTGAAATGACTTGGAATTGAAGGATTCAGTCGAGTCACCCCTCAGCTCCTTGAAGCCCTGGACCAAGAGAATCTTGGCTTCTGAGTTTTTCACCCTCAAGCCTCCGAAGGCCTGTCGCCCGAGGCAGTCTTGCTCTCCCTTCTCACAAGTCTTCCATCTGCCACCCTTTAATCCACTTATTGACGGAAGTTGGATCAAGACCTCCCTTGCTTTCTACATACCAGGCCCGGTTTCCTGAGTTAAAGCTATATTTTATTGAGTCTTTACCCATCCGATCACCCCATTAAACAAATCGTGACATAAAACTGATGGGCGTCGGGCTCTGCTCCTGCAAGCAATCCAGGAGTGACTTCTGACGCTAACATTTTTGGCGACATTGTCGGGGACAAAGTTGAAGATTTTCCCTGGGCAGAATGACATTGAGCCTCTGATTTTGAAGGTGCATCAGACATCAGAGCCCTTCAAGATTGCTACTGTGCACCTGGTGAGTCCACTGTGGTGACTCCAAGGTTTCCACATCACTATTTCAGCTATGGCTACTGTTAGCACACCTGAAAGCTGACCCTAAGGAGCTTTCTCGAGAAGGTTTCAACAACTGTTTTTTCATCCTGAGAAGCTTCTTGGGGTAACAACAACGTTAGGATCTGGCTTTTGATGGTGAACAAGGACCAAACACATTCGAAGATGCGCATCTTTCACCTGGCGACCCCATGATTAAAGGATCGATTGGCGACTCCACTGGTTCGATATGGAGAAAATCCTTGCTCACATGTTTGCTCCTTTTAATTTTCCTGCTATTCCTGGTTTTCCTAATGTTGTCCCCTCTCCGAATGAATGGGGCAATTATTTGTCCATATTTGGAAAGCGTGAAGATGACAACCCTGCTCAGCACCTCAGTGAGTTTCATGAACTCATGCGTCAGTAGGAGATACATCATGAGGATGTATTATTGAAAATGTTCATGTTCTCATTAGCAAGGGATGCGCGTAAATGGTATCATTCTTTATCCCCTGCTAGCATTTCTTCACTCTTGGAGTTTCATGCAGCTTTCGTCGCCTATTACCAAGAGTTTTATCCCTCTGTGTTAGTTTGTCATAACTGTAGTGAGGGATACCACAACTCTATACCAGATGAAGTTGTTTCGGATGTAGGCTACGAGGATGATCCTGATGACCTGGATCAGAGCTCCGTCCTTTCTCCTCCCCTTTCGTCTACAACAGGGGGGGGTTATGAGAGTGATGAAGTTCCCAGGGAAGAGGATGGCGCTCTGAGTGAACTAGTGGTGCAGGTGATATTCCCCACTCCCCAGTGTGCAAAATTGGAATCTGAAGGCAACAAAAAGGATTTTCCAGTCTTCGAGGCCGATGATCTAAGCAACTCTTTTGAAGAGATTATTGAAGATTTTTTTGTTGCGTTAGCATCTGCCCCCCATGAGCCTGCTGTCTCAGATTTAAACAAGGAAGCCATTGTGGAAGAGGATCGTTCTTTCTTCCTTCATGAGATTTGCCATGATGTATTTACATTTGGGATTGAAGAGAAGGATCGGGATACCGTTCCCTTTTTACAAGATGGGGGAGTGCACTGAAAAGAGGAGGAACCAGAGGAACAACTGAGCGCGCATTTCATGTTCTATCCGGAGCCAATCAACGAACAACCACCACTTGAGATTAGTGAGCCTGCGTCAGTTGTCCTCCTACATGTGCTTATCAGAGATATTCAGCTACAGGTGGACAACTATGTAGCACAGGCGGTTGTTTGTCGCCAATTTTATGGGATTGGCCACTCATTCTATGACCCTGTCAGCAAGTACATGGAGTGGCATTTCCCCTATGCCTTGGAGCCGCCCTATTTCATCTCAACTACAACCTGTAAGGAGGAGTTGAAGAGTGTAACCGTTCTACTGTCACGGTTACACCATCTGCTGATGATCATTAACAGAAGGAAGGAGCTTCTATCCAGGAAGCTACTTGAATGGCTATGGTGGAAATCTGCTTTCACCTAGCCCCATGTAAAGTGTTTTATTAGTTTAGGATTGTATATAAATAAGCTCCTTTGGGCATGTATTTTTATTTTGTTTCTTTTATTTTTCGGCTTGTATTTTCAGTAGCGGGATGTTTTGAGCCTGATTCCATAGCCCAACAACAAGGCACTGAAGCTGCAGAATGAGTTCTTAGAGCATCATAGGGACGACTCTATTCGCCCATGGAGCCTAATGTTAGCGACAATTCTTGTCTTGGGCTCGAGAGCATCCAGGTCTGTAGGTTGCATGAAGAACGCCCAAGCGTAGCACGTAAAGCCCCATTTCAAGCTAAAAATCAAGTGAGCGGGCGAAATTATGTTGTCAACGGCCCAGATTCGTCCATAGGAGCAGATCGACGGTCGGCGGGAAATCGTAGTTAGCGGAGTTGCACCGCGATTAGCACGATGGGTAGCGTCTATATACATTCATAAAGGATCTCGACCGTCCATCCAAAAGGACACGTGGTGCGCGATCATGTCATGTCAGCAGTCGGGGATTTGAGGGGTAAGAGTTCTCCATTTTACATCTCGAAACCTCGAACCCCGAAATGTCGATAAGCGCCCTTCAAAGCCGAGCCCACGGTCCTAGCGTCAGGTCACGATAAGCGAGCCCGGGAATGGAGGTAGCCCCCTTTTAATGACAAATCCATCTCGGTCGTTCATCTGTAGGACACGTGGCGCAGATCTGAGCCTTAGGTGGGGCCTTTCAAGATTTTCCTAGCGAAAGTGTCGAAGTCATCTTAGTCGTCCATCCATCGATGAAACTCGAGCGCGTTGGACTTAAAGGGGGCATGGATCTGGGCGGCCAGGATCTGCGTGCTCAGATCTACGGTCAGGAGCGGATTCCGGAGGGCCACCGTCATTCTACCTTTAAGCGGAGAGGGGGGGTCCGGAATTGAGCGTGCAGCTCTCTAACGGCCAGGATCGGGGTGCCTAAATCAACGGCTGAGGCTTCATTCTGGACCCCACTTGCCTTTCTGCCTTTAATCGGGTGGGGGTTTGTCCGGAATTGATGTGTTATTATTGTGGGGCCCCTTGCCTGACGTGCCACCTTTGGTATCGTCCTCCCCGTTGCCACCTGTTTTCCACTTACCGCCTCCCTTTTCCCTTGTCATCTATCCAACTTCCCTCTCTCCATCCACATGGCACCACCTCAGCTCGTCTCCTGCCATGTGTCCCTCTCATTCCCAGTCACCTCCTCCTGTACTCCCGCACTCCATGCTCCTTCCTCCTCTGTCTTATTCAGACCGCATGGCATTCCTCAGCTGATGTCACAACTCCCATTTCTTCTTCATCACCTCCACAGTGTTCACGCCTTTAACCCCCGTCACACCCTCGTCCACATCCGCCATAGGGATCCCTCGCAGCAGTCCAACGAAGTAGCGCCCAAAGAAGGACCATTCGACTGATCCAGGTGGCACCATTAGGAGACCTCCACATCCCAGAAGGCAGAGTTGACTGAGGACGTCCCTAGTCCCGAGAATGTAGTTATGGCGGTTGTTGCTAGTGGTTAAGCGTCATCTCTGCCATAAAGAGGAAGGTCCGACAAAGGATTAATTGACGTTGACTCACCTATAAAAGGACAACCTGAAATCTGATGGCGTCTATCATAGGCACGCTATCATCCAGAGTCTGCATAGGTAGGCTGTTAGAAGCCATGCAGACACAATTCTTTAATGCAACGTCTCATTTTTGTTGTTGTTGTTGCTTTTGAGTATATGTAGATGTTTTCGCCATTTTTGTAAGGATCGATGGTTGAGCAAGGCTCCCAATTGTAAAGTTTTGATGAAAGTGCTGGTCCCTCTGGTTAATGTATAAGGCATTTGAGATTTCTTACTTTATGGATGTCAGCTTCTTTCCATATTTTTGTTTACCGTGTTAGAACAACTTGGAATTGGAGGATCCGGTCGAGTTGTAGCTATTATAGGATGATGTAGGTTGGATCACTGTAACAGTTGCATTGTTTCTAATCAGTTCCTGTGACTTTCTCAGCGCTGAAACGACTTGGAATTGAAGGATTCAGTCGAGTCACCCCTCAACTCCTTGAAGCTTTGGACCAAGAGGATCTTGGCTTCTGAGTTTTTCACCCTCAAGCCTCCGAAGGCCTGTCACCCAAGGCAGTCTTGCTCGCCCTTCTCACAAGTCTTCCATCTACCACCCTTTAATGCACTCACTGACGAAAGTTGGATCAAGACCTCCCTTGCTTTCTACATACCAGGCCCGGTTTCCTGAGTTAAAGCTATATTTTCTTGAGTCTTTACCCATCTGATCACCCCATTAAACAAATCGTGACATAAAACTGATGGGCGTCAGGCTCTTCTCCTGCAAGCAATCCAGGAGTGACTTTTGACGCTAACAATATGTGTTGATTAATTATTGTATTTTTGGTATAAAATGGCAATATTTAAAAACAATTTAAGATAAATCACAAATTGAAAGAAAATGAAATCAAGTTCAGGTGTAGAATAGTTGATGATGGAGTGTATATGTGAAGTTACTAGTTCAAAACTCTCGATTTACCTTGCGTGCTGACCTTGTGTGCCGCGTGAGGGGTCGCGTAGACATGCCCGGAGGTCAAGCACGCATTTGTTGCAATTCTTTTGATGTAAATTTTCTTGGGTTTCGTTTTTTACATGCATTTGTGTGCATTGAATTTATCTTAGCTAAATAAGAATTATTTTAAAATTATTTGAAATATATGTAATATGACTTGATTGATATAAAGGCAAGCTTTAACTTGTGTGCATAGGCTTGTTTAACTCTACATTGAAGAATTCATATTAACAACACATGTTTGAATCCCCACATGTTTGTGTTCCTTGGATAGTAATTTTTCATTAACCTTTCCATCACCCCCTTCCCCCGTTAATGAAAAATCATTTTTTTTTCAATCCAAGAATCACCTTGAACATTTTGAAGGTATCTTTCCTCCATGGTTTTCCAAATATGTTAGCCCCTTGTTCGTTTGTATTATAATGTTTCATTTCAATTTGGTCTTTCTTGTGCAACTATTTAAAAAAATGAGCATGCACTTCAATATGTGTTATACCAATTTTTGCAACATTCTATGCGTCATGTTTTGGTGGCCTTCCCTTTCCCTTTATAGACTCAATTCCCCCATTTTGCTCAATCCAAAGTAAAAAATTCAAATTTTTGTGCATATACGTGGGCTACAACTAGACAACTTGTGTATATGCAAGTTGTTCCATTATAGCTCGTGTACATCGGGTTTTGTGCTCAAAATTAAAAATATTTTGGGTTTTCCATGCCAAGTTACGGGATTCATAACCCTTGTCCTTTCATATGATGGAAACGCTCTGATTCGACCCTTCAATTCCCTTTGGAGGCTATAAATTGAGCCATATACAATCCTTGAAAGAAAGAGAAAAAGTTGAGAGCACATACACTCTAGAGAAATTTTGCCACATATTGAGTCTGCATTCCTTTGTCCTTTAAGTCTAAACTTCCCTGATGTTCATCCCCCAAACTCTCCCTATTTGGTGAAGGAAGAACCCAATTACTCCTAAAACTTATGAGCTTGCCTTGTGGATGATGGAAGTGGTGAAAACCTAGGTGGAGGGACTTAGTTTCTCGGTTCCTATGAGTGCTAATACAAAAGTTTGTCACCTATGTACTTTTTTTTATTATATTAATAGAAATACTCTCTTCTTGTCCAATTATATGTTGTAAATATTTGTATTATTTTCCACGGGTAAATTTTCTATTCATGTTGATGGACTATGTTAGTTTATATGCTAACATTTCATATATTTTCCATATGCTTGTGTATCTTGTATGTTGAGGACAAGTTGTAGGTATCAAGCCTTGGATCATGAGCTCAATGATAGTCTCCTACGGACGTCCGGAATAGGTAGGCTTCTAGCCTTTCTTTTGTTGGCATTTCTATTTGTCTAGCATACTTGAGATTATATTTGATTTATAGGTGTCATATTGTCTGTTGTGGTCCTACCCCAAGCCATAGAGAGTTATTCCTCGTAATAGAGTTTGCGACTCCACAATAGTAAAAAAATAAGGGTGAGAAAATATTATTGTCTCCTATCGGTAGTAGTCATGTTGCTTTTGAACAAAGCACAATTTTTTGAGTCCATTCATCAAAGGTTTGTATTTAGTATGGCCTCGGGAAGTTGAACTCGTTACTTAGAGTTTTACTCCTTCGACTGGTTATTCTTCCGGTCCTTATGGAGAGTTTGTTGATGTCTCCCGCGTTACAAACTTTTGTCAATGTTCAATCTCAAGTCTATGCTTCCTAAGTTATCCATCTTTCTCATGCTCTGGTTCAAAGGAAGTCTAAACCTGTGTCGACAATTCCTCAAATTCTTGACTTTGCATGTCGACCATCCCCTGTAACACACCCAACCCCTTAAGTACCCTTTAAGGGATGGGATATAAATTTTTCTCTTTCCTATAGCTTCTTTGAGTTCCTCGAAGAGAGGCACAATTTCCTTTTGCTCTCTGAGAGCTTTCCAACGACTAGAAGCTCGTCCAAAACTGAGTTCTTGTTCGAGAGTTAAGGCCTTCTGAATTTTTTGGGTGTCATTGGCCAATGACCACCCCCTTTGCCACGTGGCTTCACTTTCCTTGTACCATGCAACATGACATTGTCGTGGCCCCGATCGTCATCCTTTGGAAATGACATGGTCGTGGAAGAAGGGTTTACAGGGGAAAATCTCTGCTGAGTTGTTGCGGGCTTATCCGCTCCCAGAACCTCGGTGCTTCTTGTTTTTCCCTTTTTACCTTACCATGCAATTGACAATAGAACCTGGTCCTTCGAACTTCAGCCTTTCCACGCTCTTTTGTACAATGTTGAAGCTTCTCGAAGTCTCGAAGCTTCTCTCTACTCTAGAATCTATGGTGGAGCTTTGTCCACCTTTGGATCTAACGGTTAATATTTACCCGCACTTAACCAATCGCTTGGACTTAACTAGAGGGGTGGGGTCCCACACCTAATTCGTGTCCAATCCCACGATGCCACATGGAGCTATCCAAACACACCACATCACGATGACGCACACGGGCCCGTCCTACCGGAGCTCGACACTACAACAGGGGAAACTTTTGCGCTTCGACACTAGGGCGCTTTAACCATTTTTCTCTATTTGCAAATCCTCCAGAGTTTCGAATCCCGAAGTCCTGCTACATGGCTTCGACCTTTTTCGGAGCTTGCGTCTTAGCACTCCAAACACTCGGAGTTCTGAAATCCTGAATTCCCGGAGCGACTCCCCCTTGTGTACGTGGCATTTCTGGATGGGTGTCCCTACTACCATCTTCCACTTGGAAGATACGTGGCAATGATGTCACATTGACACGTGGTACCCATTTCTCCAACTCTATACCACATACGATAAATCAGTAGGACATGTGGCTTAGCCACGTGCTGACTTGCGGTGGCTCTATCACACGGTCAGACTCCACCGTGTACTTTGTCCATGTCGTCTGCTAACGCCACTCCGACCTTCAACGCTTCGGGGAAACTCCACGCCTTACATCCTGAATCACTCGAAGTGGGGTTTAGCTGGAGAGTCGAATAATGATCGGACGACCCATAATCTTCCTTGGTTTGATCCAATGGAAGACATTTGGAAAAAAAAAGGGTGACATGTGGCCCAATCAACTAGTGACATGTGTCAAGGTCTATTTGACACATAAGATCTGGGAGAAGCATGAATCAAGGTGACACGTGGCATGACAAACATGGGTCCACGTCACCCTAGGTGACGTTAGCATGGCACGTCATTTCGACGATATTCTCATTCACCAACATGTCAAACCTTCTGGAGTAGGACTTCGCTGGAGTACTTTACGCTATCCTTTCATTAGGCTCGATCTAACGGTCGAGAAGGGTCCCAAAGGATCCTTAGATTCACGGTCCTCATCGCTTCGCGACTTTAGCTTTCGGGGGTACCGCCCATTTAACACACTTTTTTCCTCGGAGTGGTCAACACTGGACTGACCACGACTTAGATCCAACGGTCATGGGAGATCTCGAAACATCCTTGGATTAACAGTTCTTGTCGCTTCACGACTTTGATGTTTGGGGGTTCCGCCCATTTAACACTCTTTTTCTCTCGGAGTGGTCAACATTGGACTAACCACGACTTAGATCCAATGGTTAGGGGAGATCTCGAAGCATCATCAGATTGACGATTCTCATCGCTTCGGGACTTCGATGTTCGGGGGTTTCGTCCGTTTAACACTCGTGTTTTCTTGGAGTGGTCAACGTCGGATTGACCACGACTTAGATCCCACGGTTAGGGGAGATCCCGAATACCCTCAAACAAATTCAGAAGATGAAGAGTACATAAGAACCATAGGTATGTTGTTTTGCTTTAATTGTGAAAAACGTGGACATCTTGAAATAGAATGCCATGAAGGAAATGAGATAGAAAAACTAATTGAAAAGGAAGACAATTATGAAACAGAATTGATTAGTGTTTTAGATGAACTAAGAGAAGAAAACAAGTCACTCAAGAAAGAATTGATGAAACAAAAGGAAAGTATTCACATTTTTTAAGAAGCCCAACAGGTCATCGAGAACTTAAGAACTCAACTTAAAGAAGCAAAAAGAACAGAATAAGTCATGAAGTCTCAGATAATGAAGAAAGAAGAAGAGGATGGTAAGCTTGAAGAAGAAGTTGTTACATTGAGAAGTAAAATCATCAAGCTCAACAAGAATGTTGAAGATATGGAAACATCCACATCAGTGATAGAGAATGAAGAAAATAGAAAGAGTTATGCAGAAGTACTCAAAGGAAGGAATTATGGTCAACCAGAATCTAAGAAAATTATTGATGACACATCTTCAAGAAGACCATCCATGTTCAAGCCACAAAGAAGCTTCTATCACGATCATGACCAGTCAAGGCAAAAATTCAGAAGGACTATGCCACAAAGAAGATCATTCACTCCCAAGTATGCAAATTTATTTTATGGTCATTGTTTTTATTGTACTAACTTTGGACATAAGGTTGCAGATTGCAGGGATTATAAAATAAATGTTCAAGCAAGAAATGCCTATGTGGCCCCACGTAACATTGAATGTTACAAATGTCATAGCTATGGACACATAGTTAGTGATTGTAGAAGCATGATCGATACTTCCATGAAAGAGAACATTGATATCAGATGTAAGAAAGTATGGAAAAAAAAACACAAAGAACAGATGAACAAATACCAGGTCCCAGAGATCTCAAGATTGACAATAAAACGAGATGAAGAAAATTCTATAGAGAAAAAGAAAGATGTCATATACATAAAGGTTTGAAAAACAAATGAAAGAAAATGACAGGTAAATAAGGAACAAGTTCAAGAGATTGTACTTTCAGGCATTGTAGTGAAAGATAAATCCATGGACAGAAAGAAAGAAGTCAGAGCTCAGAGAGATGATGAATCTACCAATGAAGATGATGATGAATACACATCAGAGAAGGAATTGTTTTGAGTCATCCAGCTTAGAGACTCCCAGGTAACATGAATATTAGACATGGAGAGTCTATGTGATAGCTGTGACAGAACAAAGAACCATCCTCCGAGCAGCTTGCATAGTTTGAATAGACAGATCCAGAGAAATTAGTTAGCAGAAGTACAATCAGTTGTAGTAGTGAATACTTCATGATAGTACAGTGATAAATGAGTCAACATTAAGGAAAATGTGCAGTAGAGTCTTGGACAGTATGGAAAAAGATGGATTCATAAGAACACTTAGCAGGTTTGGACAAATATATGAAAGTGGACGAGAGAATGGATTCATAGATTGGTTTAGAGAGTGGTTTAGAGACAAATGAACATTATCATAATGCATGATAATTACACAAGAAATGTTTCGAACAATGCTAATGGATTCAAAATTGACAGATGGTTTTTGGGCACATGCAGTGCATACAACAGTTCACATTCAAAATAGAATAATGCTCAGAAACAACGACAAAAATTCCTATGAGCTATGGAAAGGAAGACCAACAAATGTGAAGCACTTCAGGGTATTTGCAAGCAAATGCTACATCAAAAGAGAAGATGGAAGAATGAGAAAGTTTGACTCTCGTGTGGGCAAATGAGTACCGTTGGTTACTCAAGTACAAGGAAAACATACAAGCGTTACAATATGAAGTTGAACAAAGTTGTGGAAATCATCAATGTAACAATTGATGAAACATGTGGACAAGAATTAAAGGAAGAAGAAAATGAATCAATGGAACAAATTTATGAAGAAGATGCATAAGATGAAGAATAAGTCTACATCGAACAACCAAAATGATTTCAGTTGTCAGAGAACGCATAATATGTGTCCAAATTGAAGAAGGTCTTGTATGGTCTAAAACAGGTTCCTAGAGGATGGTACTCTAGACTGGATAAATATCTACAGTAGACAAGGTTCAGAAAATGAAGTGCATACAACAATCTCTACATCAAGGTAACTCAAGATAGTATTTTATTAATTGAATTTTATGTTGATGATATTATTTTTGGAAGCAATGATGACGGATTAAGCTAGAAAATTGCAAAGGATATGCAGAGTGAATTTGAAATGTCATTATTCAGAGAACTATCATTCTTTGTGGGTCTTCGACAGGTCAAAACAACCAATGAATTTTTATTTCTCAAACTAAGTATATTAGAGAAAGGCTAAAGAGGTTCGGAATGGAAGATTGCAAAACCAGTTACCACTCCTATGCAAACCAGTTGCAAGTTCAACAAAGATGATGATTCAAAGTCTACAGACTAGAGTAATACAGGTCAATGATTGGTATATTACAATATGTGACAACATCTAGACTAGATGTAATGCAGGAAGTTGGACATGTGTCATGATTTCAGGCAACACCAAAGGAATCACATGTCTTAGCAGTGAAGAGGATTTTCAGATATCTCAAAGGAACATAAGGGTTTGGATTATGGTATCCAAAATGAAAGTATCTATCACTTATTGCCTACACAGATGCAGATTGGGTAGGTTGCATTGATGACCGACAAAGCACCAGTGGAGCAACGTTCTACTTGGGTGAGTGTTTAGTATCTTGACTAAGAAATAAACAATCATCAATATCTTTATCTGCAACCGAAGTTGAGTATATTGCAACAAAAGGATATTGTACACGGGTTCTATGGATGAAACAAACTCTGATAGATATACAGGTTGAGTATGATGAGCCCATTCCAATATGTTGTGATAATACAAGCGCCATCAGTATCTCAAAGAACCCCGTGATGCACTCCAAGATGAAGAAAATTCCAATCAAGTATCACTTTCTATGGGAACATGTTGCAGAGAAGAACATCAGATTTGAATATGTGGACACAAAAGAACAAGTGGAAAACATCTTTGCAAAACCGCTTCCACGGGAAGCCTTTGAGTATATTCACCAGAGACTCGAAGTAATTTCTACTCCAAAATGAATGCTTTTGAATGCTTATATTATATGTCTTAGATTTACACGAGGAAGCACCATAAAGAAGATAGTTTAGGTCGGGAGATCAGATTCAGGAAGGGTTCAGTCAGGGGGAGTATCCCCAAGGACAGTTCAGTTAGGGGGAGCATCCCTGGATAGAATGATACCTTTGCCATCAATGACAAAGGGGGAAAGATTTATCATATGCAGAGCATAGAGGTATGGTTCCAGCAGGAGCGATGTTCACAGAAAGAGCATGAGTGATATGACTTCAATATTTCATTACATGACTTCAGTATTGCATCAGAGTGTTGCCATCAATGCCAAAGGGGGATATTATTGATTAATTGGGTTGGTTTTTATTGATGTCAACCCTTGAAGAAATTCTGGTAGCGAATTTCAGTAGCACAATGGTTTGGGTAATGGACCCAAGTTTTTTTGATGGATAATGGTATGAGTTTTGATATATTTGCAAGTAAAACTATTTTAGATGGATAATACATGTCATGCCATTTCCGGTGGTATGTGGAACGTCACATAACTCCTCACGATTTGAGAGTTATGGCCATGTGAAGTTGGAGAACCCTCATGAGTCATCTAGAAGCCCCAGAAGGTCAAAGTAGTCAAAGTGTTTGCAAAGAAAAAATTATTTAAATAATAAAGTGAAGTGATGAGTGTACTATAAGTCACAGAGGATGAAAAATAAATTGTTTAAATAATAAAGTTAATGGAGAACTTACTAATTATGGAAAGTGGTTAAGTTATGTGGACAAGTGGTTATAAGTGGGTTAACCCTAAAATAAGAAAAGTGGGTTAAGATGGTTAAAAGGTAGCCCCTTGAGGATGCTACATGAAAGTATAAATAAGAGGCAAGGCACTCTCATTTAAACACACTTGAGTATCATTGAATATCTATTGTTTTGAAAGGTTACTTGGGAAGGTATTATTGATAGAGAAAAATTGTAGCAGAAAAAGTGCGGCAGGAAAAGTGTGATAGAAAAAAGTGTGGCAGGAAAACTATGGTAGAAAAAGTGCAGTCGAAAATGTGCGACACAAAATAACGATAGAAACATCGCGGAAGAAAAAATGCGGCAGAAAAATCGTCGAAGAAAAAGTGCGGCAAAAAATCGCGATAGAAAAAGTGCGACAGAAAAATCACAGCAGAAAACATGTGGCAGAAAACATGTGACAACAACATAGTTGAGGTTTATTTATGAGAGATATGACACATCTTGTTTGAGGTATGTTTTGTGAGCTAGGGTTTAGCTTTTTAAATGGTATTGGATGTTCAGTATTGTTGCATATATCAGATTTGTTGAGGGATACAATTGATATTTTTTTGTTGGTATTTGGCATATGGGTGTTGGTCTTTTGGTTGTGATGTGTTGTTAAAGTTGTTGGTTTAGCTTGAGGCTACATAAAAGTGAGGTTGTGGCACATGGTTTTATGTAAGGGTTTATGGTATTTGGTTTATGGATAGAGTGATGAATTGTTAGATAACTTTTGATGGTTATATTGGTGTATGTCTTTGGTATATGGTTGAGGTACATGTTGGGTACATGGTTGAGACAAGTAGTTGATGAGTTGGCACATACATGAGATGTGCAATTGATGCATGATTGGTACATACTTGGGTACATGGTTGAGACTAGTTGATGAGTTGGCACATACATGAGGTGTATAGTTGATGATGTTGGTACATCTTGATGAGTCATAATTTATGTGTATTTGATGCATGATTGGTACATATTTAGTGCATGGTTGATGCACTCGTTGATGGTACATGTTGAGGTACAGGTTGGTGCATGGTTGATACACTTATTTATGGTACAGGTTGATATATGGTACATGTTGACACAAGTTATTGGTACAAGTTGTTACAGGTTTATTACAGGTTGATTGGTATAGGTTTACAATAGTATATCTCACAGTGATAGTGTGTCAGTGGTTCCATCATTTTACTTCTATGTCAGGGTGGTTAGATGGGGAAATGACAGGTGGCTGTAGCCAGAGAACATAGGGGGTTGTAGCCTCCTTTTGGTTGTAGCAAGAGAATTGGGGAGTTGGAGCTTCCCTCGAGTTGTAGCCCGATAAACTAGGGGGTTGGAGCTTCCTTCTAGTTGCAGTTGGAAAACAAAGGAAGTTGGTGCTTTGTTGATGGGAGAAATTGACCGTCCGTCAACTGGAAGAGCGATTCCGGTTCAGGGTTGTCTAAATAACCCAAGCCGTTTGGTGTAACTCGTTATGACGGGTTTAATGGCTCCGTTAACCAATCTAAGAATCCTAAAAGAAACGAATAAAAGAGAGATATAACTAACTAATTACTAAACACACAATATATATGTACATATGTTCAAATGTAACTATAGTAGTTGTATTTAAGCAGAAGATATACAAGTCTCGTTTATTTACATGATTTACAAGATGCAAATTTTAAGCGAAGCTTATGAAAATCGATGTGAAAAATGATTGCTTCTAGGAAGCAGATAAAGAAAGCACATAAAAATATTTATTGTTTTTCTTTTATAAATTTAAAGAATCTTGCAAAAAAAGTTAATGAAACTTGAACATGTGGATAGTCAAAGCTGAACCATACATTCTAGTTTCAATGATATGTAAATGACAGAAAAATACAAAGAAGCTATCCTGTCAGTGAATTAGTGAGGTGTATCCAAGCATCTGCATGAGTCGTGAACATCCAATTGCCATGTCCAAGAGAGAAATCTGCAATGAACCTTATGATTGTTCTAAATAAATTCAGAACATGTATTGGCAGCTTAGGTTTTAATGACAAAAAAGGAAACAAAAACATATACCCATGATCTCATAATTATACATGATTACATCAAGATAAATCTCGAAGCAATCTATGTATGTTATCATTCAATTTAAAATTGAAAGATAAATCTCATTATTTAAATTGAAGATATAATCACAACATTTGTATTTTGAGGAACAAATGATAGATGGTATTTATAATATAAGCCTCCTACACATCACAGATCATTTAATCTAAAGATATCAGACCTGCACATGTAACAGGATTAACAAAACATAAATAACAACATTATAAACAAAAGGCTAAAGCCAAAATGCATGTATGTCATTCTATTAAGTTTTTGGAATCACTTGTCTATTATGTAGTCCTGGAATAAATTGTTTGGATAATTGTTCCAGGTGGATATCGGTGGCCACCCACCTTTTCCAATTGGCTCAAAACAACTTTCTGGCAATTTTGACAATTTACTATTTTTAGCAGGTTTTAACTTCTGGAGCCATTTTGAGGGCCTAAATGAAGGTTTTTCGAGATCGAGGTTCTCAATGATAGCCAAAGGCATGATTGAGCCCCCAAAATGAATCTCCTCGACGATACCTTTCCAACGAGCTATCATGCACCTAAAACGGAGATCGTATGCAAAAGTTACGACCCCGGGAAGTTGATGTACTAACTTACCCAAACGGGGCCCACATGACTTTTGGCGCTTCATCTCCTAGGGTTAGGTTTTTGGATGTCTAGGACTTTTGGCATTCCCGTTTATTGTAAAAGGGCCTTCAAAGCTTCATTGTAACCATCTTTTTGCGAATGCGAGTAGGCGTCACATCTCTTCTCAAAGATAAGCTGCCACCATTCTAGCGAGTCTTTCACTCTGTATTTTACAGTCTCTGTACATTTCTTTCATTAATAGAAATCGTTTATTACTGTATATCTGTGTTTATGGTTGCATATATGATACATTTCTGTTATATTATTGAATATCTGTGATATCTCTATGGATTTCTTTATTATATCTCCGTTCTCATTTCATGCCGAAAATAATCCAGATCAGTGATATCAGAGCAGGCTGTTCTTGATCGTTTTTTCAGTGCATGTCCCCTACGAGATCTGAGTATAGAAAGTTGGGTCTCGAGCCTGTCTCTCTTGAGGACAATCGCTCTCGCACACCCAAGAAACCTTCAATGGCGGAAGAAAAGAAAAACGACGGAGCAAACAATCCTATCAGTCTGTTGCTTGAGCAAGCTCTCACGCGACAGAGGGACAAAATGATGGAGAATTTTTCCCACATCCTTCAATTCCTACTGATAGCAACAGGTGCATCTTCATCAAGCGACCACTTTGGAGGCACTTTGCCTTTCAATATGCAAGTTAATTTTGATATTCCTCTATTTGAAGGACAGATAGATGCAGAAGTCCTAGAAAAATGGTTAACTTTGCTAGAACGTTATTTCTTTGTTCACAATTTTTCTGACAAAGAAAATATCACCTTCACTCTCCTTAAATCTCTCCCTCATGTCAAACATTGGTGGGAAACTTACTAGGAGCAAAGTTCCACAGAGGAGTCTGGAATATATGGGGCTGATCCCACTTGGGATTTTTTTGTGGATAAGGTAAAGGAACAGTATTACCCTGTTGACAACTATGAGGACTAGTATATGAGATGGACCACACTACAGCAAGAGAGGGGCCAAACAATTCTGGAGTTCACCAATACCTTCCATACCTTGTGCACCAAGATGGGTATCAAAGACTCCGAGTGACATTTGGTTCTGAAATACCGTGGGGATTTACACAGATACATCCAAACTGAAATGGATTTTCTGGACATCTCATCACTCGGTGCTGCCTATCGATATGCTGCTAAAATCGAGCAGAAATTTAAGCACCAGAGTAAACGAGAGTTCGAGTCTGCAAATCCGCAACAACCAAAGTATGACAAAGACAACCCTAACAAACAATCTCCCGAAAACCAATCCAAGACACATGAAAAGAAGGGTCACAGGAAGACAAAGAAGGACACCGAAAAATGGTGCGATTTCCACAAAATCCCCTGGCACAATACCGATGAATGTTGCTCAAAACAGTCATTGGTGGCCGAGATCAAAGACAAGGAGTCGAACCCTGATTCAGAATCTGATTATGAAAATATCGGTAAAGGACAGATCATTGATGCAGACCCCACTGCTATTGTTGGGACTGCAACAATTCAACCAGAAGAATCAACAGATCCTGGAGAGAGGGAGCACATTTTTCATTCATAGATGTGGGTGAAGGGGACCTCGCTGCATTTTATTGTTGATAGCGGAAGACAAAATAACCTCATCTCAGCAGAGGTTGTCAAACAGTTGGGATTGTCGACAACACCACACCCACAACCATACAACATCGGGTGGCTTCACCAAGGACGAGATCTTCGTGTCAGCCAGCAATGTCGATTGTCATATAGCATCCAACCCTTCAAGGATGAGGTATTATGTGATGTTGTCCCAGTGGATGTCTGTGATGTTCTATTGGGCCAGCCATATATGTGGAAGCGCCATGCTATTTATGCGTCTCGACTTCATAGTGTTATTGTCACTTTGGGGGGTCATCTCTACAGAATACCAGAGGTAGTTCCCACTACTGTTCCACCTAAAAAGTGTCACAAAGTATTATTTCATACTGCAAAATTTAGCTTCTTCATAATCTGTTCAAAAGGAGAACAAAATGACACTGCAACCACTACAACCTCGCCCCAATCACCTTCTATCCTACAGAAGCAGGTCAACAAGGCTGTAGAAAAATGCAAAGATTCCTTCTGCACAACATCCTCTCATGTAGCCTGACTTGTTGAACAACCTCAACCTCAACGGGTTCATGATAGACTTCCACAAACTGAGCAGTGTGACATCTCCAGCAAGACAAGCAGCTCACCAAGATGCAGATTCAACAAACGCTTTTCCTTCTCCCACAGGAACTCAACGCAATGGAGACCATTGCTTCCTAAGGAGGGAGGATTGATCCAGGTGGATATCGGTGGCCACCTACCTTTTCCAATTGGCTCAAAACAATTTTTTGGCAATTTTGGCAATTTACTATTTTTAGCAGGTTTTAACTTCCAGGGCCATTTTGAGGGTCTAAATGAAGGTTTTTCAAGATCAAGGTTCTCAATACCTTTCCAATGAGCTATCATACGCCTAAAACGGAGATCGTATGCAAAAGTTACGACCCCGAGAATTTGATGTACTAACTTACCCAAACGGGGCCCACATGACTTTTGGTGCTTCATCTCCTAGGGTTAGGTTTTTGGATGTCTTAAGACTTTTGACATTCCTATTTATTGTAAAAGGGCCTTCAGAGCCTCATTGTAACCATATTCTTGCGAATGCGAGTAGCCGTCACATCTCTTCTTAGAGATAATCTTCTACCATTCTAGCGAGTCTTTCACTCTGTATTTTACAGTCTCTGTACATTTTTTTCATTAATAGAAATCGTGTATTACTGTATATCTGTGTTTATGGTTGCATATCTGATACATTTATGTTATATTATTGAATATCTGCGATATCTCTGTGCATTTCTTTATTATATCTCCGCTCTCATTTCGTGCCGAAAATAATCCAGATCAATAATAGACTTTAAAGATTTGAAACATTAATACATAAATGATAATAATTAACCATGTATTGATAAAAAAGACTAAAGCTATTTAAATCAATGCATAATCAATTATTCAAATAATATGAATATATTATAATGAAAATAAAATCATTTTACTCACAGGACAAAAGCTATTAGGCAACCTGGAATTCCATATTCTTCTTTGAAAATATTTGTCCATTCTCCCAAAGATTCCAGCCATCCATTACTCCATTTGAAAAGAAGTAAAAAGTTTACAAAAACAATAATATACAAAAGAGAAAGGATTAAAATTCTCCTCTCCAATTCTTCCATCTCCCTGGCTCTGATCTTTCTCATATATTTATAAAATGAATGAACAGTCTGGGCGTCACTATTAATTTCCGCCACCTGAAATTTTCCTCTAAAAGAGACCCAAATATCTCTCAAATCGTGCATTTGTTTGGGAAAATCTCTACGTGTAAGGTAAATGGATCCATTTTGGTTCTGGGTTTTTCTTCTAATTCCTCATGGTTTGGTTGCAATCAGTTCTGCAAAATCGTTTGTCTGATCTTGACGCCTTTCCAAATTTTATTTGTTGTTGCTCATAATATTATTTGTAGCGATCCAAAATTATTTTTGGATCAATCATCTTGAACGTATTTGGATAATAAAATCAAGCCATGATCAGATCTGTATCAAATATTTGATAATAGAAACCTGTGAAACAAAAAGAAACCTAAAAATTGTGAATAAAACAAAATCTAGAAAAATAAAAAATGAATTTAAATTAACTATAACTTATAAACAAACACTATTTATAATTTGTTTTCAAATATGATCTAGAAGCTTCAATTTAATGAAGAAAAAATATTAATTTTAATTTTTTACAAAATCAAACAAATGATAGATAATTCTTTGATTATTATTATTTTGAAATGAGATGCAAAATGAAAAAATAATTTAATTAATTAACATCACCAAATGATTTCATGAAAATGAAAAACCAACCAAGATATTATTTGATGAAGTATTGAACACATTATTCAAAATAATCAAACTTGCTAATGAGCTAAAGAAATGAACACATAATCATAATTTAAATGAAAGTAAACATTTGATAAAAATTAATGTTTTTGTTTAAATTGAGATTTTTATGCTCGTTTCTAACTTTTGACATATACTCTTGTAATGAATGTTTCATACTACAGTGAATGTCTTAATTTTGTCTCAAAGCAAGCCAATGCATGGAACTATTTGAAAATGTTGATTCTATAACTCATTATAATTATCAAGATTCTAATAGGGGCCCTTTAAATTTTGTAAAAATATAGGGGGAGTTGTTGGGGCCCAACAAATGACGACTTACTGGGTGAAGCAGTTATCTCTAATATGGTAAGATTTCATCTTAGGAATAAAATAATAAGACTGATTAAATGATTTAAGCTCCCTAGAATAAATTCACTCTGAGACCATATGGTATTAGGATAAGCTCAATGTTATAACCAGACAATAGAATTTTCTTTGCAGGGGATTATAACCTGAAATAACGTCTTAATCAAAGAGTCACGATGTTTATAAAATAGCTTCAATACTGTTGATAGAGCCACTGCTGCCAGCAAGTGTCCATAGCCTCGACAGGGATGTCATTTAACCCACTCAAATGCTTTAATCCCATCCAATAGTTGTGTCCACATGATGTATACTTCCATAAAGTTAATTTAAAAACATATACCTACTACCTCTCAACCCGACATTGCTTCGTTGCCAACAGACTTGTTCAGTACCCCGACGAAGTTGTCTTGGTATCATGTGTGCATTTACCCGCTGCCAGTGAGCGTGTTCAGTACCTCGACGGGTTTACACACACTTCCCACACATAAGTGCTTTCAACCCTCTTATGCCACTTTTAAATAATAATACAATTATAGATTTCTTGATGACAAAGAGAGCGGGGTGATACTAAAAGTTAATTGCAATACAGGGGAATAGTTGATCATGTTATTTATTTTCTTTCAAAACTAGAAGTTTTATCATGGTTTAGATATTTTAGATTCCCTTTAAGAAATCATCTAAAGAATGGGGAAGCACTTAAAAGTGATTCCTTAAGAATATGGACGGCATAAAATTTTTAAAGATCATCGTAATTCTCAAAGATTTAAACCATATCTCTAGTGTAATACTCTAGCAAAGATAATTTGATGACAACATGAGAGTGACAATTGACTTAAAAATCAATTGTCTGAGCTATATCTTAATATCAAGACCTCTTTGAACTATTTCAATTTGCTTGAAAAACACAAGTTTTAAAATAAATGCTTCCTTCGATAATAGTTCTTTGATCAGAAATATATTGATTCAAAAAGAAAGATAAGAAGAAAACTCATTCAAAATAATCAAAGAAAACAAAAACACATGTAACAAATCAAATCAAATTTTATTAATGGGATTCAAAATGAGAAGTACAAAAAATCAAAACAACAAAATAAAACTTTTAGGAAATGATTTTGGCCAAAGATAAACCTGCGTTTTTGTATCCACTATCATCTCACTGTAAAATAAAGGAAGAACTAAATCATATAAAATATCATGTGCGAGAAAGTTCTTTTCTTAAGATAGTGATGCATAAGATGTTACTTTGACCAAGCATTATTATTAAAAATAAAAGAGACTAAAAATAGAAAAATCCTCATTAAGATGAGTGCAGTCCTACTCGTGGAACTTTGGGTCAGGTTGAATTGATAGTTCAAATTTACTTATCTCTTTACTTTCCATTTAAAATTTTCATGATGATACTGAGTTTTTGAAAAGAAATATTCAACGAAAAGCAGAAGAACAAGATTTAAAGTGGACTTCCCTGACAACATTCATATTATGGTTCTCTTGGTGTGCCTGCTTGTGTTCATAACTGCATTTTTACAAAGAGAAAAACTGAGAAATAAAACTAAAAGAAAACCTACTCCTAAACCTACTCTAACTACTAAACAAATAAAAAATACTAAGTGAAGTCATGCTTCCAATGTAGCCATCGGAGCATATTCAATCCTGCACGGCATAGAAAATTGAAAATCAGAATAAAAGAATGTAGTATTTGTAGATGAAAAATAAATATGTCACGCTTACCTCCTATATATTCATTTAAAAAAAAAATAAGCACGACTTTACCATTCTTTTGAAACTTCTTGATGTACGAATCCTCCAACCATTCTACAATCTTGTCGTGATATGGGTCATAATGGCATGGAAGAGTGTAAGTAAGTTTGGAAAACTTGCCAATATTATGGGGACCTGACATAACCATCAACCAATGCCGAAATGCTCCATCCTCCTCACAATTCTCCAAGTGTTCATCAATTTCTTCACACAGAGGATCTAAAAAAATCATGTGATGCTTACTTCCTAGATATTTAGGTAGAAACAAAGCAAGCATGACTTTATCTTTATTATGAAGATTTTTTAGATACGAATCTTCAAGCCATTCTAAGATCATAAAAATTATGATGAAAACTATCACTTTGATGAAATGAATATATCAATGGGGAACACATCATAAGAGGATTCATGAGATCAGTTAGATTATTGGTTTGAACGATTCCTTTGATGAGATTGATCGTTTCAAAATGTGAAGCATAAACATTAAAATTCGAACTAATCAAAGAAAGAATACGCAATGTAGAATATTTGATCTCCATAAGGATGAGTGCATTGTATTTTTAAAAAATAAATCGTGTAAAATCATCTTGCAACATGTATTTTTCCCATGCGAGTGATGAAAGTGAAAGAACGTTAAATCTGATTTCATAAATGTTATGTTTGGAATTAATTTCACCAAATTTTGGCATATCGAAAATATTTGATTGTGATGACAAAGAGTAAGATACTGTGGGTAAAGTATCAAGTCCACCAGAATCTAAGAATAGATCAGGATATAAAGAGTAAAAGGAATCAGAAATAAGCACATGAAAAGAATCGTTTGAGCTATGATATTTAACAATGGTATTCTCAAGACATTCCTCTTCCTTTTCATTAAAACTTTCACTCCATTTTGGTGATAAATTCTTCAACATAATATGATCATCTAAATTTGCCTCTTGTACGATAGATAATTCAAAACTTTCATGGAAAACATTTGATCTTTCATGTTGATAAGATACGATTTGTAGATGAGGGTTTAAGATTACTTCTTCCAATTGCAAATCTACATCTCTAATCAGTTTCATTGGAATGTTAGAATGCTTAAGATCATTTTCATCACCTAAGTTTTCTTCAATAACTGAATTTAAATACTGATTAGAGCAAGAGTTAGGAGAATGAGGACATTCACCTTGACCCAACATCAAATATTCTTCCACGATGGTCAAGGACTGAAAATACAATGATTAAGAGGAAAAACCAATTTGATTGTCAGTAGGAACATTTTCAATAGATTCTACCTCCCTTGCTTGTTCAATATTTTCGGATGGATCCCTCTCATCCTGTGAACACAATTCTTCTTGCAATTGAGTGATAGTATTTATAACTGCTTCATCATTTGTGATTGAATATGACTGGATGCAAGCATCATAGAGGAGATTTAATACAAATGATATGTCATCAAGATTAAATTTACAAAGAACATGATGGATTCTTGACGAAAAGCCTTTTGAAGATGAATCACCATTGATTAGCAAAGTTTGAAATTTTTCACATAATTGATTGTAATCATAGATTTCAAAAGCATCTAAAAATTCATCTACAAACTAAAACCAATAAAAAATGTGATATGATGGAAAAGACTCAAACCAATGTTTAATCTGACCCTTGAAAGTAAAAACAAACAATCTGCACAAAAGCTTCAAATCAGAAATATCATGCTTGATGCATTTACACCAAAACTTGTTAATATGGTCTTTTGCAGATACATTCCCCCCACCATCAAAGGTGAGTTTGGACAAGAGAGAGATTGTCTTGTTGAGAATATCAGATAATGAGAAGTGAAAAACATGTTCCAACACAGTGATTTGGGGAGCCATGGGAAATTAATAAATTTGAAACAAAGAATCCTACGAGGCTAGCTTGTTAGTCTGGCCCTCTTTCTAGCGCCATTTGTTGATGGACGAAATTGATCGTCTGTCAACTGGAAGAGAGAGTCCGGTCCGAGGTTGTCTAAATAACCCAAGCCGTTTGGTGTAACTCGTTCTGACGGGTTTAATGGCCCCGTTAGCCAATCTAAGAATCTTAAAAGAAATGAATAAAAGAGAGATATAACTAACTAATTACTAAACACACTATATATATGTACATATGTTCAAATGTAACTATAGTAGTTGTATTTAAGCAGAAGATATACAAGTCTCGTTTATTTACATGATTTACAAGATGCAAGTTTTAATCGAAGCTTACGAAAATCAATGTGAAAAATGATTGCTTCTAGGAAGCAGATAAAAAAAACACATAAAAATATTTATTGTTTTTCTTTTATAAATTTAAAGAATCTTGCAAAAGAGGTTAATGAAACATGAACATGTGGATAGTCAAAGCTGAACCATACATTCTAGTTTCAATGATATGTAAATGATAGAAAAATACAAAGAAGATATC
This sequence comes from Picea engelmannii, assembly GCA_009831015.1. Lineage (NCBI taxonomy): Eukaryota > Viridiplantae > Streptophyta > Pinopsida > Pinales > Pinaceae > Picea > Picea engelmannii. The sequence goes on from ML810155.1 coordinate 68,027, forward strand.
ATGTCAGTGAGTTAGTGAGGTGTATCCAAGCATCTGCATGAGTGGTGAACATCCAATTGCCATGTCCAAAAGAGAAATCTGAAATGAACCTTATGATTGTTCTAAATAAATTCTGAACATGTATTGGCAGCTTAGGTTTTAATGACAGAAAAGGAAAAAAAACATATACCCGTGATCTCATAATTATACATGATTACATCAAGATAAATTTAGAAGCAATCTATGCATATATGTTGTTCTATTAAGTTTTTGGAATCACTTGTCTATTATGTAGTCCTGGAAGAAATTGTTTGGCTAATAGACTTTAAAGATTGGAAACATTAATACATAAATGATAATAATTAACCATGTATTGATAAAAAAAAACTAAAGCTATCTAAATCAATGCATAATCAATTATTCAAAGAATATGAATATATTATAATGAAAATAAAATTATTTTACTCACATGACAAAATCCATTAAGCAACCTGGAATTCAATATTATTCTTTGAAAATATTCGTCCATTCTCCCAAAGATTCCAACCATCCATTACTCCATTTGAAAACAAATAAAAAGTTTACAAAAACAATAATATACAAAAGAGAAAGGATTAAAATCCTCCTTTCTAATTCTTCCATCTTCCTGCCTCTGATCTTTCTCATATATTTATAAAATGAATGAACAGACTGGGGGTCACTATTAATTTTCGCCACCTAAAATTTGTCTCTAAAGGAGACCCAAATATCTCTCAAATCATGAATTTTCTTGGGAAAATCTCTACGCGAAAGGTAAATGGGTCCATTTTGGTTTTGGGTTTTCAACCGTTTCTTCTAATTCCTCACGGTTTGGTTGCAACCAGTTCTGCAAAATCGTCTGTCTGATCTTGACGCCTTTCCAAATTTTATCTGTTGTTGCTCATAAAATTATTTGTAGCAATCCAAAATTATTTTTGGATCAATCATCTTGAACGTATTTGGATAATTAAATCAAGCCATGATCAGATCCGTATCAAATATTTGATAATAAAAACTTGTGAAACAAAAAGAAACCTAAAAATTAATAACCTAAAAATTGTGAATAAAACAAAATCTAGAAAAATAAAAAATGAATTTAAACTAACTATAACTTATAAACAAACATTATTTATAATTTGTTTTCAAATATGATCTAGAAGCTTCAAGTTAATGAAGAAAAAATATTAATTTTAGCTTTTTACAAAATCAAACAAATGATAGATAATTATTTGATTATTATTATTTTGAAATGAGATGTAAAATGAAAAAACAATTTAATTAATTGACATCACCAAATGATTTCATGAAAATGAGAAACCAACCAAGATATTATTTGACGAAGTATTAAACACATTATTCAAAATAATCAAACTTGCTAATGAGCCAAAGAAATGAACACATAATCATAATTTAAACGAAAGTAAACATTTGATAAAAATTAACGTTTTTGTTTAAATTGAAGTTTTTATGCTCGTTTCTAACTTTTGACATATACTCTTGTAATGAATGTTTCATACTACAGTGAATGTCTTAAGTTTGTCTCAAAGCAAGCCAAGGCATGGAACTATTTGAAAAGGTTGATTCTGTAGTTCATTATAATTATTAAGATTCTAATAGGGGCCCTTTAAATTTTGTAAAAATATAGGGGGGAGTTGTTGGGGCTCAACATGCTTCCAATGAATGTAATTCTTAAAGACATATAAGAAAAATTATTTCATGGTTTTCTCTTTCTTTGGGTTTCCACGCAAAACACTGGTGTACTGTGTATGTGTGTGATTTCTTATTTGTTTATTGTTTATTTACTCTACAATTATTGGATAATAATGATACATTGATATAACACTTGTATTTTATGATGAAAAATGATTAAATTGTTCCTATTACTAATTCACTCCCCCCCCCTCTCAATAATCCAACATATGGTTACAAATATTGTGTTCAAGTATCAGGTTGGTATATCAAGTTGTAAGGATAGATTGTGACAATCAGAGTGCAATTTTTATGGCGAAGAACTCAACTTATCATTCAAAAACAAAGAATATTGATATTCAATATCACTTTGTGAGAGATATGGTTGAACAAAATAAAGTGTTGTTGATGAAGGTGGAAACTTTGAAGAATGCTGTAGATTCATTAACAAAATATGTGAACACTGAGAAGTTCTCTTGGTGTAGAGGATCCATGGGAATTGTTGCCCTGGACTGTTAACTATGTAACTCTGTAACCCCCTGTATACAAAGAAAACAACAAATGGGAGAATGTTGGGTATGTGTTATATTCTTTGCCTCGAGAAACGTGTCACATTTTTTCCTCTTTTTTGTGTTGCCTCGATATTTGTGTCCATTATTGGGTGGTCTTTTGACACATGGTTTTTGCCAATGGTTTTCTATTTTCGGTTAAGGAATTAGGGTTGTTGACTAATCCAGGTCATTGGGTTAGGGTTTTAGATGTCGTTGACTCCTATATGTATATTGTATTGTAAAGAATGTATCAATATGAATGAATATAGAATACGTTGGTTTTCCTGGTTTGGGTTTCCAGGGGAAAATTATCTGTGTAATGTTAGTATTTTCCATTATATATTTTTTGTTCTTTTACTGAAAATATGTTTGCAGTAATAATTGTACAATATTAAAATCTACAAGGATAAGGCATATGTGAGATAAATAGGGGGATAATAACCTTTCCAGTCCAATATACTAACCTTTAACAATGGAGCATTACCTTCAATACAACACTTGGAATATCATGGAATTAAATTAAGTTCAAGATTTAATGAAATGACATCTATAGATAGATAGTCCTATTTTTTGAGTATTTGGTCTTGGTAAAGGCCAAAATATTTTCATTTGTTTGACGTAGTTGTATGGTCTAATCAAAACATTTTCTAAGATAAAATTTTTTTTTATTGTGAAAACAAATATGAAAAAATAGTTGTTGTCACTGAAATGTCATCTACAACATTGCATGAAAATGGTTACAAAAACACAGTAATGCTAACAACAATTAGTTCATCTACAACACTGAAATGCATTCAAAAGGAAAAAAACTATACAATTGGGTAAAAAAATTGCATGCGCAAATTCACCAAAGGAAGTGAGCACAGTGTGCATGAGCCAACAAAGTCCTCAAAGCGCACAATGCGCCAAGTGCGCGACTGTGTACGAAAAAATACACACACTTCTATGAATGATGCATTTATGGATCTTGTTGCCCCCTCAACCACTTATGGACCAGCTCCCAACACGATTTGAATTTCATATTTGAGGGAAATCTGAATGGGGGGTTGGTCAAGGACTAGAGGGTTCCCTAAAAGAGCCCTTGTTCACACCAAGAACCAATTACATTTTTCCTTGAAGAAATATTATAAACAAGAGCCATGGGTGCACTAAGAAACCAAAATATGCATAGTATTGTTATGCTGTAAGAATCCTCCCTTGAGAATCATCTTTTCTCTTTGGAGCCTTCAAGCATCATTGCAATAGGTCATTCCACTCACCTCTTGAGGGAATAGGCATTATTTTTCTTCACCATTTGCCATTTTTCTTCCATTGTACGAAGAACTATCTATTATGGAACTCAAGATCCCTCCCAAGGAGGAAGAGGGGACTCATAAGTCCTCATTTTTCTCTACGATTTTTTTCCTACTAATCTATTGATCCATTGGTAGAAGTATATTGGTCATTGGTTGATTTTTATGGTTCTAAGTTTCTCATGCTTTCTAAATTTTATTTCTTAGGTTTTTTTAGTTTTATTTCTTTGTTTATACATGTGTTTGGCTTGTTTAACCCACTCACAAGCTTATGTCTTGTCTAGAAGGCTCATCTAGACATGCAAGTGTTGTTGTTTTGCTCACCCAAGTGACAAAACCAACACAATAGATTGGCTACCATATTGGGAATAGGTATCAAATTCCACCCTATTTGAGCTTAGAGAGCACTTCTTTTTAATCAATTTGTCTTGCAGGTACCAAAATTGGCCTAGCCTAACCTTCTAAAGACTAAATTCAGAGTCGGGGAAGGAGTATTTCACTAAAACAATTCTCCCCCGATGCATGATAGGAAGTGCACGGATTTTCCTGCACACAAACGCACACTCTGGGCACTATGCCTGCCACAATCTTCTTTTCACTGTGCATTTTGTGCATCGTGCACACATTGTGCACCTGTCAGAGTTGTAACCCACACATATCCCCATTTTTTCAAAATTGTAAGGGTTTTTATGATGATTTGAAGGCCCCTATCCTTCATATTTTTTATTTCATGCACTTTGTAAGGCACTTGCACTCCACTTAGAGTCATTTCCCATATCAAAGGTTAGTTAAACATAGGCACTTAGCGGTTAAAAAGAACCAATATTCTCCTCTTTTACTTTGGTTTCCACATGGATGGCTTGTTTGGCTTGTAAAAATTTCAGTTGAAGTTGTTGTTATCATACATAAATCGCTTACATTGAGAATATAAGTTAACTTTGACCCTTGCGTATGTTCTTCTCTTGCACCCTAGTGTGATCTTGAGAATCAGAAAGGTGGTTAAAGGGACATTTCATCTCCCTTAACAAAAATATTTAGGAGAGGAAAAAAAACCCCTAGGGTTCCTCTTAGTTTTTTGAAATCATCTAAAAGTTTTGTAAGGGCCCATACATGCCCACATGTTGCAAACTTAGGATATTTTCTTAAAATTGCTTTCTTAGTTTATATCACAATCCAAGGAAGTTTAAAGATCAAAGTAGCGGGCCCATACATGCCCACATGCTTGCAATCTAGGATAGTTTCAAATATTTCTTAGTGTAAACAACATTTAGAGAGTTTAAAGGATTTGTAAAGGACCTATATGTCCACATGTTAGTACTTTAGGGATTTTAAAAATTCTGCAAGGTTGTACCAATGACATATAGTAAGTTAGGTAAACAATATTTGTAAGAACCACAAGAAGTCCACATGTTGCAATCTCACACCTAACTTATTAAAAACTTGCCACACTTTCTCACTTGTTTGCACACAAAGTCACTCCTCACACACATAATTTCTATTCTGAATAGTGGAGGTTGAAGTAGGTTCTCTCCAAAGGAATTCTGAAATGTCCCACTACTTCTTTTGGAAATTATCTGCACCCATTAATTCAAACGAGATTGTTTCACACCCCCAATCTCTCAGCCCACCACATCTAAATTTTTTCTAAAAACTCACTAAGTTTTCCTCCACAAGAGGTGCCAAAAGAAATTTTTTAGTCTAGGTAGGATCTCGGGGGTAGGCATCCAAATAACCCCCCATTATCTGGTTCTCAAATTTTCAAACATTAGAAGTTGAGAAATAGGGAAATTTTAAATCATCCAAGTCAAGTGTTCCTACACCACAAGGCAGGGAGATACCCATGAAGGGTTGAAGGCTGAGGTCCGGTTGTTCTGTGCATCCCTCCTTGAGTCACCCAACTCTTGGAAGGGCATCCAACCCGTGACCCATTTCTAAGGCCAAAAAACTAAATGGTGCACTTTGACCGAGGTACCTAGAGACCAAAATTTAGGACATCTACCCAGGTGGCGATTGTGGGTTGCAATCACACCTTGATCAAATTTTGTGTGGCTATTGGGAAATATCGCCAGCTCTTTCGGGATATGCACCCTCTACCCCTCATTATCACTGATTATTTCAACCTTCACTAGTTCCTCTTTTGGTGGCTTCATACTCCACTGTTGAGTGCTTTTGGAAGGCCCAATGTTATTTGAGAGGAAGGACGATATGTCTTTTAGGACATGAGCATTTGATTTTTTTCTTGTTCCTCCACGCGATCCACCTATCCACATTTTTGCTTATTTACAGTTGATTTGTGTATGATGCTCATTTGATTACATGGAATTGTGAGTTGTACTATCTTGTGAAGGTCCAAATTTTATAAATCTCTTGTTCATTTATTTCTCTCTTATCACTATTTACACACAATCACTTTTCCAGGAAGACACCATAGGGGACCCACAGAATTCTCTTCGTTCCCGACGCCTGCAAAATCTTCCTCCTATTCTAGGAGGAGTCCCTAGTCTTTCCAACTCACTGGATTAACCATCCCACACCCCCATGAGTGATACTATTTTGGGATCATATTTACTTGGTTCCACTTTTCTTGGATCCAATTCCCAAGGCCATTCATCCACTATTTCTCCTTCATAAGGAGGC